>VWZE01024340.1:18176-99496 GCA_013396675.1 Eubucco bourcierii | reverse complement strand
ACGTGGGCCTGCGGCGGCCGCTGGGGTACCAGCTGGCCAAGGCCACAAAGGAGCGGATCTGGCGGGGGGAGTTCATTGACCTCTTTTCCTTGCTCCACACAGAGCTGGCCCCCGAGCACGGCCCGCGCCCGGGGGACACGCTGGACCAGTGGGTCTCGGCCTTCCTGGTGTATGCCAGCGTGCTGTGCGAGAAGCACCCGGCGCGCTGCGGAGCCATGTTCAAGTACCTGGACACCATCCGCAAGCTGCATGCCACCTATGGAGGCACCTCGTGGATGAACTACGACGAGGACTTCCGGCGGCGGGCTGCCAAAGACCCCACTCTGCCCTGGGGTGACGTCGACCTCGACCTCTGGATGAAGTGGATGGCGCCCCTCAAGTCGCTTGTCAGCAGGCAGCCACGTGCTGAGGGCGAGACCCAGCCCTCGCCGACCCCGCAACCGCCACCACCATCCCAGAGCCCCAAGCAGGAGGAGAAAAGCCAGGTGTGACGAGTAACAGCGAGTTTTCCCACTCCTCTAGCTGGGCATGGTGCTCTCTTGGTGGGAAAGAGGAGATTGGGCACTTAAGGGTGACCATGAGTTGATCAGCAGCTCCTGCATCATGGTGTTGACAGTTTGCTTGTGCTAACCATAGGGCCACGGCATCACTTGGCAGGTTTTGGGGCCGCAGCAGCATGCAGCAGGCCACCACTGGAAGTGTTGGCATTGCTGGAGAAAAAAAGCACACTCCCAGCAGATAATTGTTTGTAGTAGTTATCGCTTGGGCCATTTGGAAATTATGAACCTCACTTTTTTCCCTCCCTTGGTATATAATGTCAGTTTTCTCAAGATTTTAGAAAAAAGGTAATTTGCTTTGTTTTTCTTTTGAGCTGTCTTAAGAAAATTCCAAACTTTCTCAGGAATACTCTTGTCTGTAAGACAAAGAGTACAGACTACTGTTAGTACAGGAGCATGTGGTAGTTGCAGTCTGTCTGGGAGGCGAGAAAAAAACATGTCAATAAAGACACATTTCAGTATGAATAGGCACAGCTTGAAAATGCACTATGATGTGGAAGCTTAATCTGTTTTGAGATTTGGTAGTTTTAATCCACAAGTTCTGGCCTATTTTGTATGAAAAGATGGTGGATGTGATTAGAGGAAGTAACTGGGGAGGATTTTGTATGCGTTCTGCTCTCAGTGTACCCATCAAGTGTCACTGAATTGGTTTAACCCCTGATGTAAATGGGTAGATCCTACCCTTTCTGCTGCCATAACCGTGACAGCAAGCTGTACTTGTACTAAAGGTTGCCTGCATGTGGGTTGTAGTCTGTCAGATCTTCAGCACAGAACGCTGGAACTTCAGATTTCACGACCAGCTGAATGGTGGTAGAGCGATTGTCTTCTTTTGGTTGTATTTGTTTTAAAGCATCTAGGACTTTGCTTTCCTGAAGGGTTTTTGCTTGCTCATGAGATGCTGTGCTTCTTGGGGATTTCTGGTGCAGAGAATGACTAAACTGTTCTACCCTTGGTAGCCTGAACTGGAAAAGGAAAGGACCCTTTCTTGGGGCACCTGGAAGTGTTTGTTGTATCACACCAAATCCAGACTCTGTTGCTTATCAGAAGTGACTGGGCCAACTTATGACAAAGAAAGGGAGCAAAAAGCAAGCAGTAATACAGATAAAGAGATCCCATTACAGACCTTTTGACCTTGGTGCCTTCTGTGGTTGATGCTCTAGATATACTCAGCTTTTTCTGATGCCTCTGTTGAGAACAACAGTGCAGTTCTTTCTTTGCTACAGATCTTATGTGGGCACCATATGGGCAATGGCTTACAGCTTTCATCTCATCTGGTTTGTCACATTAACCACACTTGAAACTTCAACAGCAGCCAGTGTCTTAGTGCAGACCTTTTGCACTGTTGCCTGCTGAGGCACCAGAAGTCTTGGTCTCCTTTGGGTTCCTCGAGATTTCTGAGTTGATTTTTAGCAGTGACATTGATTATTCTGCACCCATAAATTGTAAAAAGAAAATATTTTAAATACCAGGTTTAATGTTTGTAAGAACAGCCATGTTTTAGCAGCACAGTGAAAAGAAAAAGTTGTGTAATCATATCATGTGTTGTGCCTTTCTGTTGCTTTTTATTTGGTAGTACATAATCTCCTGTACCTGTTTAAAAGCAAAAACTCAAACAATGGTTTGAGCAACTCTTAAATGTAGATGAGGGCTAGGATAAAGCTTGAGTTTATCATCAGCAAGACAACAGCAAGGAAGTGTTTCGCTTTTGGAGGTGACCTGTGGGGTTTCCCCTTGCCTCACCAGCTCCTTGCAAGCTTTAATTATGCCATGTAAAACTTGTTCAGAGAAATAAGCTGTCACTTCACATTTGGGCAAAAGAATTTAAATAGAATTCTCTCCCATTGAAATGGGAGAGGATAGCATTTTATGGGCTTATGGCTTTGGGCAGAACCTAAGCTTTTTCAAATTCATGCTCTCAAGAGGAAGAGGAGGTGTTTTACAAAGACCTTTTCTTCTAGATTGTGTGTCTGAATTGATTTTGTTTTCACAATTCCAAAGGATAGCATTAGACAGCCTGACTGGATTTCATTTCTCCTCTCAGTTGAAGGCTCCTTAAATTTCAGTTTGATGTAGTTTTTCTGTCTCTAGTTCAGCAGTTCCACAGGAGGCCAACCAGTAAAAGTCAAGGGAAATCAAGTGTTGTGTTTGAAGCTAGCTCTCCTAAGGCACAGATGAAGTGCTGTAACTTACTTTACACAGAAAAAAACAAAAGCGAGGAACCCTAGTTTTAGTTTGAGTGTGATAATTGGTGCATATAAAGGATAACATAGATTCGTTCCTGAGAATTCACGTCTGTATGTATAACTTCAGACAATTCTCTGGTGTTTTTTTTTTTTCCAGGCTCCATGAAAACAGAAGGCCATTTGGGATGGCAGTCAGACTAAGTGGGTGAGTTTATTTATAAAACTGACTAACTTTGAGTCTTAAATATTTGCAGATTTGTTAAATACAGAATTTTTTATTGGTGCCAACAGCCTGACTCCGTTGGTGTTTAAGTGGAGCTCTGGTATTCTAGTGCATTCTTTTTACCTCTGCTGTTGCGTTGCAAGCTGAGCTAGAGAAGACATAGGAAATTCATTTTACCCAATCAGCAATTGTAACAATGGACTACAAACCTGCAAAGCAAGCCAGTTTGCTGGAAAACAGGAATTCCTGCAGCGCAGCACTTGTCACAGACTATCCAAAGAGGGCAAAGATTCAGGAAGGTGAATAAATTGAACATTGGTTGAATGAGGTCAGGACTGGTCTCCTGGAGGAGAACCCTGTCCTAAAATACTACTTTGAAATTCTAAACCAATTCAATGTGCAGATTAACCCTTGTCATTTGAGCAAACTTGCGTGCAATCCTGGATCTTTGCAGATCACATCTGGACACTTCGAAAACCTATGTACTATATTTGTTTAAAAGAAAATCATAAATTGTCTTGTTACAACTGTTACTTTTACCATTTCATTGAGAATATCTTCAACAAATGTATATTTGACTTGAAATACTATCGTACACTTGGTATAATAACTCAGGTTGTCAACAGAATTATTCTGTGAGGCTCAATATCACCTCTCCATTCTTCTATGAAAAATGCATTAACCTTTGCTGTCATTGGCAGAAGTCAGTTACAGCCCAATTACGCATTGCAAAATTCTTGAACAAATATAATAAGTGACCTAAACTATTATTCTGGCTTTGTCCTCTTAGAATACTTAAGATCCTGAGCATCAGACGAGGCCTTTATAGTCTGGTGTTGATAAAAATCATTCACTGGTTCACAGTTCAATCATTCTACATCTTAGCATTTGGTTTTCTTTTCCCTTGCATACTAGGAAGTATGATCAAGGTAATATTATGATCCAGTAACGCGCATGATGGTAAGGGTATGCCTTTAGTTGTTCCAGGAAAAAGCTGCCATTATCTGCTCTCTTAACCTTTCTTGATAGTTTTAAAAATACGCATAACATGAAGTGTTTGTAAATTGTTATTACACTGTTTGTGACTTCACCTAAATAAATTTTTATATATAAATGCTCTTCTTGTTCTCTTTTGTTCTTCTACTGCTGCTTCCTTTTTTGTAATTGCTTCCTATTACCTGATGTCTTAGAAAAAAAATATATTTGTTATTAAAGCACAACTGAACTTTGACTTGTTGACAGAAAGCAAATCAGCCTTTGAAATTTGCATTCAGTATTTTTCATAAAGATTTGATAATGTTGTAACTGTATTAGTTGTGGTTCATTCATCTCTGCCAGTTCTTGAGACAGTGAGAGATACCAGACCTTGATCTGTCTGAAAATGAAATGGCTGCTATACTGAAATAGCTTCCAAGCTGAGATTCTGATCCAGTGAATGCCGAGATACCTGCTTTCACCACAGCACTTTTGGAATTACAGGTTATAAAAATGCCTTTCATTTTTGGAGAAGGGGCTTAAGATCAGTGGTCAGATTACTAGTGCCATTTTTCCTTTGTCCTGGTTTTGTAAGAAATGACAGCTTGGTTATATGCTGATTTGTGCTGCATTTCTTCACCATCATTACTACATAGGAACAACTGCAGGCGTCTCCTGAGGAAGTGCTCTAATAGTGGCAGACTTTGGGGGGAGGTGCGGCAAATGGGGTTGTGGAGTGATAAAGGATGCATAGATATTGGCCTCCTCAGCCCCGCTGATTAATTGCACAAGTGTGGGTCTTAATTAACCTACTGACTCAGAGCAGCAAAGAAACAACAGTTTTGTTTTTCTTGTACTATTTGTGAGCAGCATACCCAGCTGGAGTCTGAGACACTTCCTAATGTTTTTTGCAGACCTTCTGCCAAGAATTTGTTGGGATGGTTTGTTACTCTCTCCACACTTCATACAGTCTGGTGCCCTTCCTGGCACTCTGTAATCTCCCAGTTTCTTGGTTGCTACTGGTGCTGGATTGAACCACCCTGTCTTCCGTGTCTGCTGCAGAAAATTGTCAGTGCTCTGATTTGCTCTTTAGGACTACTGCCTTCTTTAAAATTGCTATATGCTCTCATAAGGAAATTTGCCTTTCAAATTAGTAGTGGTGTTTTTATGACACACAGGTGACTTACCCACTGTTTTTTTTGCCCCCTTCTTCATAAACTTGCCCTTCACTCTTTGAGCCACCCAGTAATTTCACTGTGGTACTCGTATATCCTTGCTTTGGGGTTTATTGTTGCACCTGTGTGTTCCCTCTCATTGCTGTGCTGTAAGCTTCTGCATGACATTTTCTATCAGTTTTTCATTTAAGTGTTGGACTTCAGTGGGTTTGTTCAGATTCCAGCATTTAGTTACAGCATGGGTTTGTCTATGTTACTGATACTGGGCGAATCTTACCCCGATGTTGCCTTGTCATTGCTGAGTTAAGTGTGCTGGCTGTATTGAAAGAGTGGTTCAGAATCAATGTATCTCTGTCTCTGATTTATGAGTATTTCTTTCAGTGATTATAAGCTAAACTTGCTGTCATTTACATGGTATGACAGCACAGAGATGCCGAAGATGCCTGCTATCTGAAAGCAGACATTGAGGATAACACTTTAAGTGATGGGTGAAGGTAAAGCACATGCGGTTCTGGAGCCCGCAGCACAGGAAGGACATGGAAGTGTTGGAGCGGGTCCAGAGGAGGGCCACAAAGATGATCAGAGGGCTGGAGCATCTCTCTTATGAGGACAGACTGAGAGAGTTGGGGCTCTTCAGCCTGGAGAAAAGAAGGCTTCGAGGAGACCTTATAGGAACCTTCCAGTATCTGAAGGGGGCCTACGGGAAGGCTGAGGAGGGACTATTTACAAGGTCTTGCTATGACAGGACAAGGGGCAATGGGTTTAAACTGGCAGAGGGAAGATTTAGACTAGATGTCAGAAGGAAGCTCTTTCCAGTGAGGGTGGTGAAGCACTGGAACAGGTTGCCCAGGGAGGTTGTGTCTGCTCCCTCCCTGGAGGTGTTCAAGGCCAGGTTGGATGAGGCCTTGAGTAACCTGTACTAGTGGAGGTGTCCCTGCCTATGTATGGCAGGGTGTTGGAACTAGATGATCCTTGAGGTCCCTTCCAACCTTACGATTCTATGGTCATTGAGAAGCTTAGTGTTGAAATATGAACAGTGTTTCTGTTATTCTTCCAGTAATTGAGTTATGCAGCTCAAATTAGCGAACTCCAAGAGCTGCAAGGTTTTATATTGTTTCTGTAAGTCTTATTAATTATCATGGAGGGATGACATGGTTGGACTCAATCTTAGTGGTCTTTTCCAACTGAATCAGTTCTATGATGTCAGTGTTACTGCAGTTCCTTGCGCTTATTCCAGAAAATCTCAGCATTTGTGCAAAGCTGCAGCAAAGATTTTCACTGAGTTGAGAAGATTAGTAAAATATGTGGAAATTGATTTGTTTGTGAGGACCAGCATCTTACGGAAAAAAGTAGTTTTTCTGGCTAGAATTAAGTAGTACATACTTCTGGGGAGTGATTTCAGGTAAGCTTTTTATTTTGGGGGATTTCTAGCAGGACAGAATGTGATTTTGGGTTTGGTTTTGTTTGTTTTGTTTTTTTTTCTTTACAGATGTACTTTTTCATGTCCTGGATCAATATGCATTGCTATTACAAAGAACAAATTAAAACCAGTGGTGTGTGGCTCTGACAGCACAAAATGTGTTGCAACTTAGTGGCATGACTAAAATACTGAAGAGTTTGAGCAGGCTGACATGACTGAGGAGTTGAGTTGAGCTTCAGCAAAAGCAGGGTCGAATAAATGGGATTTCTAACTTCCAACTGTGGGCAGCAGTTAGGTTTGAGATGTTTGAAACAGCTGGAAAATGAGGCTGTATTACTACTCTTCTGGCCTCATTAGTATAATAATGCGTCTTAAGTAAGATGACAGCAAAACATTTTGCCTGTCTCATCTACAGTTGAGAAAAATTAGTACTTCTGAGCTCTGTTGAAATCCTTAACTTAGTGCAACTTCGAGTTTTAGCTTTAACTGTTTCTTTCCCACCTTTCATCATCTCACCAACTTCTTTTCCTCTTTAAAAAAATCTGACGAACACAGCAAGTGTGTCTTGAGGGCCAGCTATGGGATCAGGCAGCTTTGACCAGACTGCCTCCATGTACTGAGTCCTTCACCCCCATCTAGGTAGTTCTGCTGCATTGGTGTGGTCTAGCATGAAGAAATTCAGTATGCATCTAAGTGTGAGTGGATGGAGCACATGTGGGAGACTTCTCAGATGCTCACAAGGCTTGTGTGCTTTTTGAGAAGCCAGTGGCATTGGCAACAGGTCTTTCTGTCCACTATGATAAAATCAAAACCCAAATCCTGGGACTGTTACAACCTTTCAGGGGAGAGATGTGAGTCAGTGCTAACAGTGTAGATGTTTGTGGAAATGTTGCCTAGTGAAGTTATCCAGCTTTTTTTTTTTTTGTTTTTTAGGTCATATGCTGAACAGGGACTGCAACAATTGATAATGTCTTGGAATGCTTTTGGCAGTTATAAACGGATTAAGTTCCTGAGAACTCAGCTAGAGAAATTGTAGAGATAGATCTTACTTTTCTCTTCTTGTTTTGATACTCAGATATTGCTTTTACCCGGCTCTGAAGTTCAGTGTACGTTAGCCCAATACAGCACATATATCACATGCATTTTTATCTATTACATATCTTCTGGGTCCAGCACACTTTTTGTTTGTTTTGTTTTTAAACTTTGTTTGGTTTGAGTTGTATTTGGTTTTCCTAGATGTGATGTTTTGGGAGTTCCTCGCCCCCCACACTTTATAAAATGACCCAGACTAGAACTCAACTGGCTGGAAGTTAAGGACTGAAGCTCTATTTACAGCTCAGCACAATGTACAAGCAGAGATATACACTATAGACAGGAATAGTTACAGAAATAGACAAGTTAAAGGGAATACAGAAACACAACACCCCTCCCAGAAGTCAGAGACCCCAAGAGGGGCTCCCAACCACCCTTCCACCTTCTCCCCACCCCTATACCTTACCCCAAGGTTTCCCTTACTTGCAAGGTGAATTAGGAGGATTGGCCAGGTGAGTTAGAAGAAAAGTGGTTAGTGAAGATTAATTGGCAAAGAGAAGCCAGAAGCTAGACCACCCAAGACGCTCTGCCCCCAGAGAGAGACTGACTTATCTAATGTTTTGGTTTCTTCTCTTAAACATCTCAGCAAGCCTATGAGTGAAGTAGATATCACCATGTTTTCCTTTCACAGCCTTACAGTGTCATTTTCTCTATTAAAATACTCCAATTAACCTCAAACCAGCACAGGGTGGGTTTGTTGGTTGGTTGGTTGTTTTTTTGTTTTGTTTTACTTTGTTAACAGTGTAATCTAAGCATTGTATGTGAACCTGTGTCATCTTATGTAGAAAATGCCCCTTGCCACTTAAAATGGCAGTCCTAACAATCTGAAGTCATGGATAGCTTTTTAAAAAGAGAAATGCGGCTCACGCTGGCTTCAGATATTACAACTGCCATCTGCATTGCTCATGTTCAGAGTGTCTGTAAGTGCTCTATATTGTCCCAAAATATGAGGTTATATGAAGTCTCATCCCTTGACTCTGTGGCTTGTTCTGCAGAGACAATTGTAGGCAGGTAAAGGATTGGGATTGGGTGTGCTGATGTTAGTTGGTGGGGGTGTTGAGTTGATGAGCTGCAAAACAGCATGGTAACAGAGGACATGGACTACATGTTCCCCTATAGATAGCAAGAAGAGAGACAAGACTGCTCCTTCAGATGTGTAATAGGGACCAAGAATTAATGCCACCTCTGCTTGGCCCTTGTGTTGTGTATACCTAGGATCGTACCTCGGTTGTTCTTGTTTATTTACTCCACAACTGTCAAATGTTGTTCATGCCAGTTTGGAAAGAAGAAATATTCTGAGTGCATGCAGATGGCTCCCTAATGTATATGTGTATCCTATAGATGATCCAGGCAGTGTGAAGCTAAAAAGACCTTTATCCTTTTAGGGCTAGGAAATGAGGTTTGTACAAGTACTTAACAAAGGTGCTGGGATTACAGATGTTAGCAACTCCAAATTCATGAGAATAAAGATAAATTTGAGGTGGCAAAGTCTCCAAGGATGCCTTGGCTCAGGGCATGCAGAAACCTGTGTTGCTGCACTTGGTGTGACTGCAGCTACTCGGTGACTTGAGACAATAGGCTTCTCAAAGTGCTAAAGGTTGGAAGGAGAAGCATTTCAATTTCCTTCTTTCCATGTCATTTACCGTGGCCTTTCTCCCATACCAGTAATTTCCCAATCCAGATATTTCACTTTGTGATCAAGTAATGGCAGCTAATAGGGGAAAATCTCATTGCCATTACATTGGATTGTTAGGAGAAATGAGTTTGCATCTGCAAGATCAAGGTTTTCCAGAAGTAGCATAATAAATTTGGTTGAAGAGCAAAAAAAGTGACCTTGGGGGACCCAATCTGTCCTTTGCTTCCCATTTAGGATAAAAGGATTCAGCTACCTGGCTTAATGTAGTATTAACCAATGGGAAAGCTATGGGCAGAGTTATCTCAACAAGATTGCACATTTTTACTGCTGGTGGTGCTTTGTAGACCAATATACAAGCAGAAAAAGAAACCCTGTCCAGCAGGTGAAGCTGGTCAGGCTGCTGGTGTTGCTGACCCACCAAGCATGAGGATACTTCATGGAACTGGTTATTAAACCATGTAGCACAAAGCAGGAGCTTAAAAGATCAATCTTTGTGTGCCTTAGCATGCTTCAAAAGAAAACAAAAACCCAAAACTACACACCAAAGACATAAAGTACTTTCACTGTATAACTTGAATGTGCAATAAATAGTAACAACACAAGCTACAGTTACAAATGCTTTCTAAGAGGAGAGAGGGTGGTATCTAGTATGCATCATTTCCTAAAACATCTATTTTCTATTTTAAACGTTTCAGTTGCAAATGCAAATATTTTAAACGTTTCTATGCAAAACAAAAAGGAATCCTTTTTGGTTGTAAAGGATCTTTTAAAGGTCACCTAGTTAAGTTGCCCTGGAGTGAGCAGGGACATCTTCAACTAGATCAGGTTGCTCAGAGCCCTGTCCAACCTGACCTGGAATGTTTCTGAGGATGGGCATCCTGTGCCAGCGTTTCACCACCCTCACAGTAAGTCTGGTCTAGTGTACATGAGGGTGGAGAAAACATGGTCAACTATAGGAAATAATCTTCAATTGGAAGCCTTTTTCAAGCAATAAAGAAATAGCAAGTCTGGCAGACCTTGCTGTGTGTTGTGCTGATGATAGTACTGAGCCACAGGTCAGAATGTGCAAAGATCCATTGTGTGGGTCAAATTCATGAGTGTGGCATATGAGTATCTCTTCAGTGGTATGTTTCCTATTGCAGTTTCTACTCCAGTCTTTGTGCTGGAATTATATTTTTGGTTTTTTTGTTTATGGGGTCTTTTGTTTGTTTGGGGTTTGTGGGTTGGGTTCTTTTGGGGGGAGGGAGTTGGTTGATTTGCTGGTTTTTTTGTGGTGGTGGTGGTTGGTTGGTTGTACCCTGAATAGGCACTCTTTAGAGCCCTCTGAGATACACTCATTATCTTCTGTGTCTGCTACTTTGTTTATATACATGTTGGATTTTACCTACTGTTGTTCTGAGTAGTTTAAAAATTGTTTTGTTTGTTTTCTGGAAAACAGCAATTTCAATAGAACAGAAAAGGTACTGAAACCCCATCTCAATTATTTTAAGATTTGGTTTTTCTCCTTTTTACTCTGTGAAAGGGCAATGGATGTGCACAGAAGTTTCTCTCACTTTAATGCAAAACCTTGAAAGTACAGTATAATTGTCATGGAACTTCTTAAATGGATAGAGATGTGTATGCTGACCAAAAGAAAAAAAAGAAAAAAAGTCTTGGCTTTTATATTAATGAAAATGACCTGCAATACAAGTGAGATTTTTTTCCTAAGTATTATTAAATCAGAAATTTTGAATAATTCTTCTCTTAACTTTATTTTTAAAAATTATTTTTAACTGAGAGGATAACCAAACTGATGTAAACCAATTTCTAGGACTATATTTGTAGCACTATCTTCAGTTTCTATTTTGGTGGTCCGGCTTGGAGCCAGGCCTTTTTTTGTTAACTGTGAATTTTTCTGGCACAGCATCAAGATGGTTCTGGTTTATTATTTCTAACATTTTGCAAAATTTCTGTCCAGAGTCATCTTTTCTAAATTAACCAGTTCTTGTGCAGTTATTTTCTACTTCTTACAAAACCATAGCTGAAAGGGGCAATTAAAAAGCCTGATTGCTGCTTTAAACTCAAAATTAAATCTGTATTTAACACAAATAAGCTCTCATTTCAAGATTGTTTGATGCAGCCATTTCCCAAGTCAGTGTTAATTATAATTTTGGGTGTGTGTGGAAAGTAAGATTTAGCATTTAGGGGTTTAGAGATAATGGGCTCTCGTGCAAGTGGTTCCAGATGGTTCATTTTTTTTGTTCAGGCACTGTCTTGGCTTTTCCCAGGACATAAATTTTACCAACCATCCTAAGATTGCAACATGCTGCTCCTTGAGAGGCATTTGGTGTAGCTAGGCTTGTATTGTGCATTCACTGAGTTTCTCTCATCCAAACTTTGAAGCAGAATAATACTAAACCTTCCTAATACAATATAAAAAACATTTGAAAAATTCCTGGAGGCGCAGACAAGAAGCTAAGGAGAGAAAGCTGAACCTAAGACATGTGTCTGACTATGGCACTGGAATGACAGACTTCTTTCAGCTTCACTATTGCTGTGGGGAACAGGAAGTGCTCAGTGCAGAGCAGCTGAGCTGATCCTGGCATTAAGTATGGCAAAGCTGTGGCAGCACCCTGGTGACATAGCTCTGTCCAAGTCCCTACACTGTGCTAAACTGCTCACTATGAACAGCATTCCTGGTGACACAGAAACATGAAGGAGGTGAACTGCTACTCACCTGTTGTTCTTAGACAAGGCAAATGCCTCCCTCCATAGTGCGAGCTACTGAGCCAGGACTTCATTCACAAACAGGCTAAGTATATGCATTTGCTGGATCCAACTCACATCAGTCCAAACTGCCAATGATTAGACCTGCTTGTGACTACGTTTCATGCCGTCAGCTGCAGTACAGGAAGCCAAAGCATTGTGCCTGGCTGCATTTTACTCTCTACCCCAAAATTTAAAGCTAACTTTATAGAAGTACATAAAAAGTACATAAGGAAATAGGAAGCTAGTTTCATTTTCAACTCTTAAGTTAACTTGTATGGTCTAAGCATAAATAAATGGATAAATGGCTGGAGAAATGAGTTCTAACACAGTGGAGCTTTAAGGGAGACTTCGCTCTGAGGACAACAATGTGTCCTGGCTGTGATGGTTTGGGAGTTCCCTGCCCCCCACACTTTGTAAAATGACCCAGACTAGAACTCAGCCAGCTGGAAGTTAAGGACTGAAGCTCTATTTACAGCTCAGCACAATGTACAAGCAGATACATACACTATAGACAGGAATAGTTACAGAAATAGACAAGTTAAAGGGAATACAGAAACACAACACCCCTCCCAGAAATCAGAGACCCCAGGAGGGGCTCCCAACCACCCTTCCACCTTCTCCCCACCCCTGTACCTTACCCCAAGGTTTGCCTTGCGTGCAAGGTGAGTTTTGAGGATCGGCCAGGGAGGTTAGAAGAAAAGGAGTCAGTGAAGATTAATCGGCAGAGAGAAGCCAGAAGCTAGACCACCCAAGATGCTGTGCCCCAGAAACTGTGTTATCTATGTTTTGAGTTCTTTTTCCCAAACATCTCAGCAATCCTATGAGTGAAGTAGACATCACCATGTTTTCCTTTCACAGCCGTATAGTGTAATTTTCTCTATTAAAATACTCCTATTAGCCTCCAACCATCACACTGAGAAAAAGATAGGAAGAGATAAATAAAGTAAATAAACATTTGGAATGGAAATGGTGAGTTAGTATCTTCCCAAAGTGGAAAGCAGAATTCAAGCGTATTTCTTCACAAACGTGGAGTAGTTTGATCTCTTAAGAGAAAGAACACACTGCTTATTTTTTCCATTAACTACCTGCATGCTCACATCCAGCTAATGTTTCTATTTATGCTGTAAGCAGGAACACTGTGACAAGTCCTGGCCAACCAAACTACTATTGAAATGGTTAATCTGATGCATTGTTAATTCCAATCCTTTTTTTTCCCATTGCTTTTTGATTTATATTTACATTTTGCTTTCAAGCTGAAAATTTAGAAACATGCAAGCTCTTCTGTTTGATCATAATCATATAGACCCATCCTGAAGTTCACCACTAGCAGTAAGGTTTTCAGTATCATAAAATCTAGGTTGAGGAGTTCTGAGTTAGAGCATTAGGGACAGATCCATCCTCCTTTGGATGTACGGCTAATGTGAGTCAGCAAAGCTGACCCTATATGGCATTTGCCTGGCCTCCCACCAGCATCAGAGACATGCCTGCTGAAAGCAAAAGGTCACAGTTCGTGCATTGCTGAAATACCCCTGTTGTTGGCACAAAGGTTCCTACTGCAAAGCAGTGTAATTCACCCTAATCCTCAGGATCAGCTGCCAGCAGTCCATGAGTATGAAGGTACTTTGTCATTCTCTGTGAGATGTGCTGAATGACTCCCTAGCCAAGCAATGCAAATGAGGCACTTTTCCAAGTCATGTCAGTAAGTAATGATGCAGTGCTGATCAGTGTCTCACTAGCTGCCCTCCAACGAGGTGTGTTTTAGTGTGCTTTAGACAGGGATGAATTTTTGCACCTTGCAAAGGACCTGTAGCTGCTTTTTCAGCTCTTTAAACAAACCAAAAGATTGAATGACCAAGCACTGTTTGAGCTGACTTGTTCTCCTGAAAAAATTATTTTTCTGATTAAACAAAACATTTGTAGGGAAAGTTAGTGGAGGTTAATAGACTTAGCCCCATTTCTTAATAATAAGGAAGAGACAAACTGAGAAGACACCCTTTCAAGCATGACATTTGCTTCTTGACAATACAGACCTACAATGACAGACTTCATTATTAAATCTGAACTATTACTATTCCAAAGCTTCTTCAGAGCTTTCTATTTTTTATACATGGACCTTGAACTGTGTGGTTTTGTTTTTTTTTCTTTTCCTCCTCTCTTGTCTGTCCTTGCATTAATTTTAAAGAATTCTTTTTAATGTGAGTTCAATTAAAAAACACCTCTGTGAACTTTTTTTTCTCTTGCCTTATGGCCAGGCCCTTTACAGTGCACTCACTTTCATGTGACTGTCTCTTCATGCTGTATGCCAGAGCCTCCCTACAGCCTATCTCCCTGCAGCAGCAGCATCCTTCTCTGCTACTCTCCACACACCCAAGGCTCTGCATGACCTCCCACCTGCTCTTTGCTCACCACACCTTTGAGCATCATGAATTTGCATTCCATTCTCTATTGGTCCTCACATGCACCCCCACTGCTGTCCCTCCCCATTTCCCTGGCCTGATCTGCCTGCATGCCTGCCACCTATCTCTACAGTCCTCTGGAGCCTCTCTCCAAAGTCGGCCCTCAAACTAGGCAAATATGTTCTACTTCTGCTGCTGTTTTGTTTTCCTTCTCATGCACTGACATTCCTAACTCAACAGCTTTGGACCTGGCTAGAAACAGGGCATTGTTTTTGTGATAAACAATTAAATGGATCTTTAAGGCTCTCCATGGTTTTAATCAGAAAACAAACAAACCAAAAACCCCAAACAAACAACAACCAAAAAAAAAAAAAAAATCAACCAGGTGGAAAAGGTGGAAATAGTCTTGTCCTATTAGAAATCTCAAAGGTACAATGATGCAACATGGGAGTAAGTGCAACAGATGAAGCAAAATACTCAGTTTTGCAGACAAAATTTTGTTAATCAGTACTGCCATCATTCAATAATATACTTTATCAGTGTGTCCCATATGCACATAATGCTACCTAAAATGCCTTAATTGTTCTGCTTCCACTTTCCAGCTCACAGGTCTACAGCTCCCTTGCCTCTGTGCTCAAGAAATGAAAGTAGAAACTGTTGAACTCCTTGCTTTGCTCAATCTTTGTAACTTCTGTTGGGTAAACTGACTTCCTCTGAGAGCTGTTGCTCTCCAGTCTGCTCCCAAACACTACTGGTCCCCACAAAAATACAAGGGAGGTTTAGGTTAGATATAGGTTGGATATTAGAATAAAATCCTTTACTAAAAGAGGGGTCAGGCATTGAAATAGGTTGTCCAGAGACATGAGTTGCTGTCTGTGGAGATGTTCAAGAAACATGTGGACAGGGCATATTGGGACATGATTTAATAGACATGGTGGTCTTCAGTTGACAGTTGGACTAGCTGGTCTTAGAGTTCTTTTCCAACTGAAACAATTTGATGACTCTTTAATTCTATACACAGTGTAATAAAACCACTGCCTAAAACTGGCTTGAGTGAGCACTGAACTTGGAGAAGTTCTGTGCTGTTATAGCACAGCCTGTCCAGAGAGAAAAAACACCTTAAATTGACTGACACAACTAGTTCTCCTGCTGTTATAATTGCTACTGTATGCTCTACCACATAAGATTCACAGTATGTAGGGCCTCATTAGAGAAGCAGATATAGGACAGAAAAAAAACAACCAAAACAACATCTCATCCTCTTTCCAATCTCACTTAGAATCTAACAAAGTGGAGTACTGGCACTGCAACAAGGCCCAGCTAAGCAGAGACTACAAGAGTACATATGAAATGCTGCTAACATCCATACTGTTTTTTATCAGTGCTAACTATTCCCACAGCAATGTAAATCTTTTTTTGCAGCTTCAGCATGTCTCATGCTGTGAGTCTGTACCCAGAACCATGTGTGTAAGCAGGTGAATGATTATTTGGAAAGATGAGGTAATACAGTTTCACTTGCAATGTGAAACTTCCTGGCCTCCATGACCATCTTGATAGGGCTCACCCCACTCTGCCTGGCAGGCACACACCTTTTTTTAGAATCATAGAATCATAGAATGGTAAGGTTGGAAGGGACCTTAAGGATCATCTAGTTCCAACCCCCTGCCATAGGCAGGGACACCTCCCACTAGTACAGGTTACTCAAGGCCTCATCCAACCTGGCCTTGAACACCTCCAGGGAGGGAGCAGCCACAACCTCCCTGGGCAACCTGTTCCAGTGCCTCACCACCCTCACTGTAAAGAGCTTCCTCCTGACATCTAATCTAAATTTCCCCTCTGCCAGTTTAAACCCATTGCCCCTTGTCCTGTCATTGCAAGACAGACGATGTTTGTCAATCATTGTCTTTTGAAAGACAATCATTGTCTTTTGTTGTTTTGTTGTTTTCATTGTTCAAAAGACAATCATTGTCTTTTGAAAGACAGCGTGGAGAAACATATCTCAGGAATCAAACTACAGGTCCAAAAAGGTCCGACAGACAGATTTGTAAGCAGATTCTATCTCTTTTTTCCTTCAGTCACAAGCCTTGTCATGAGTATAACTTTGCTACTAGGAAAAGAAACCATCAACAGACTGTACTGACAGAGCTTTCTACTTAAGCCAGGAGAAAACCAAAACCAGAGCGAAGCACTCCCATATTCTGAAGTCTTTGAAATCCCAAACTGTCTAATTTTTGTAGCAGATATTACTCTTAGATGCCTTAGGGTGAGGCCATCTTCAAGACAGGAGTGATATCACATCACATCACATGTTCCTTCCCTGTTTTTCCCAGAACTAATATATATGAATAGACATTAGCTATTTTTAAGATTTCTAAAAAAAAACCCAAACAAACAAACAAACAAAAAAACCCCAAAAAAACCACAGATATGTAAGTTTAAAAGTTAAGATGTGTCACTATTTCATATAAAATGTGTTTTCTTAAAAGCTAATGTACAGGTTCTCATTTGTGGGAAAGTCACTTCAATAACATTTTATTGAATTAGACTAATTCAAAGTTGTTCTCTTTAGAAATGAAGCACTATTTTAAAGAAAATTAAATTACTTAGCCTGTTTCAACCTGGAGAAGCAAAGCAAATGAGATACTGACTTGATCTAAAGCCCCTCACTTCAGAGGGAGTTTTTCTGATTTTTGGATTAGGTTCTTCTGTAAAAAGTGGCATAAGTCATGGTAATGGATACAGAAACTGTGCTACTGGAATGCCGGGCAACATAGATCTGATGGTATCAGATGTGAAAGCTTCTGCAATAATGGTGAAGCAGAGTGCAAAATATGTTTGGTATGTTTTTCTATGCCAGCCACAGGATAACAATACCTAAGCCAAAAGAAGGTGTTAAAATACTGTGTATTATATGTCACATACACACTTCAGACTCTGAGAGTCTCTAGGACATGACATACCTCCTACCTACATTTTTTTGAAGCAATATGAACCTGCAGTGAGTTTGTCTAACACTTTGCAATCCATGGCTATTGGATATGGTGTGAGACATTCTAAATCATCTTGTCAAACCACAGCATAAGCACATAATAAATTATTTCATACAAAGTTTCAGCCTTACAAGCACATTCGTGGAGCTGAAGTCTCCTCTGAAAATACACACATGGTCAGGGCAATCCCTTGTGTGCTCAGAATTCAGTAATTAGCTGGGAAGTTGAACAAAAGGGGCATTAATCCATGATTTCCACATTTCAGTTTGGCCACAAACCTGGCAATGTTTAGCTAACACCCCAGAAATCATTCCAGGCTGTAAGGATATCTTTCCATTCTCAGCTGGAAATACTAAACAAGATGAACTTTCCTGCATGGTGAGGTCCAAACACTGGTGCTAATAACATGTTGCAGGAGAGCTAATAACATCTCTGCAGCAGTTTCCCAAGAAGTTCATGTACCAAGAGGTCCAGAGGTTCTTAGCTGTACCACAGATGCACTTCATACCTGAAAATATGAGAAGGCCCCACCCCAGAAGAGTGGGTTCATGTCATTAAAATATGAAGCACTGTTCCTTCTCTTACTTGGCTCTTTAATAGAAGCCAAATATCTGGAAGAATGTTTGCATAAGCCTCCATAAAAGTCAAGGATGCCTTTGCAAATCATTTGTGCTAAAGATCATCTGTTTGAAAAATGCTGCCCTATTTATAGCAATGTCATTTGCAAAGAGACAGTTTGAGTTCCTGGAAATATTATGGCATGCTTAAATGACACCTGGAGAAACATAGAACCATGTTGGGCTGAGGCTGAATATTATTGAAACTGTACCTTTGGAGGTATGTAGCCAACTGTATCTTTGGGTGTATGACTTATCAATATGCTACAGAAATTTTATTGTCTTCCAAAATTCATTTGAGATCACTACTAAAAGAAATATACAGCAGTAATTTAATCACAGCAGGTTTCCTAAAAAAAAACCAAAACAGATATTTAAATTTGCTCAAACAGAAAAGGCATCCTGAAGAAAATAGATTTATTTTCATAATAGACTGGAAAAATATAATGTCACCAGAGAGGCTGCAAGATGTTGGAGGTAAATATTTGACAAATAAAATGTATGCAAATAATCAGTTTAGTGCTGTACCTTTACCCTGGCATTGTCTGTATGAACCCAGCTTAGGGGAGAACATCACTTAACTCCTGGAACCCAAGATATAGCAAGGCAATGCCGAACTGAAGACATTTTGATACACATTACTACTTCCATGTTAACAGTACACAGAGCTTTCCTGCAATGAAGAAAACTACCACAGGAAAAAAAAAACCAACCAAACAACCGAAAATCAACAGAGAAATCCTGGAAAGCTCTGGTGAAAGCTGTAGCATCTTGGTTTCACTGAGATAAAGTCAACTTTCTGTTCAGGAAAGCTGCATTCTTTAGAAGACTGCAGCACCCGCTTCAGTGAGAACAAAGCTGCTAAGACACTTCGGTCTTGTCATTGCCAGCTGTGGTATGTGGGTGTCAGGGTAGGCCTGAATAAGCCAAAATAGGCCTATACATGGCTTGGCTTGTCCAGATATGTTTTTCTGCTCTTCTTCTCTCTGTTTTTGGGAGAAGCAGCCACAGGAAAGAGGATGAAGAACCTGGAGCCACTGAGTCTAAGGACTCTGGCTTGCCCAAACTTGTTTTGCTCCTGTTTACATCCTGTGGTAAACAAGGTACATACACTTGGCTTGTGCCTGCCTTGTGTAAGGCCTGTGTTTCCTCAAATTTAGGTAAAGTAAGCCTATGACTTCACCTAATATGATCAAGCTTGTCTAACTGCCATTCTGACTGACTAATTTGTGTCCAAAGGGCCATTAGTCTCAGGATATATTGATAAAAAGAGATGAGCAGGTAACACAACTTGCTCTGCCTTTGTATTCGTGCTTGCTTTCTGCTTGCTCTCTGCTTCTGGCAGTGATTCTGCCATTGCTTTCCACAGCATTATGTTATGCTAAGCTATAAGCTAGCTCTACTGCATAATAAGAAGCCCTGATGCTTTGGGCAAGGACTGCCTAGAAATTTCCTGCCTTGAGTTTCTCAAGAATAGGCACCAAACACCTTCATGCAATAGGCCTGCATAGCCAGCATGATGTCCATGTTAAGACTGCACATCTGCCAAGACATCCTGCCTACACCTGAACAGCTCCTACCAAGACAAGGAGCCCTGGAAGGGACACACAGATCGTCCAAAGGAGCCAGGATAAGGTCAGAGATCATTTGCCTCCTTTTCTCAGCAGCCTGTGAAGCCTGGGAAGAATCAGAAGCTTCAGTGGCTAAGAAGACACTGACAAAACCCTCCGCAAGTGTTTGGGTGCTGTCTGAAGCTGTAGCTAGCCCCGTGAGTCAGGAGCTAATATTTTGTGAGTAAATACTTAAAGCCTCTTGTAATTCACTGATTGCCTTCTGCCATAAGCTTCCAGAGTCCATCTAGTGGACAAGCAGTATAACTGATCACAAGAACTTCTCTTCCAGTTCAGTTGAGTTTAATGTTTTGTATTATTGCTAGCTGTTTCTTAAGCATTCTAGATCCTATATTATCCCTCTGTATAATGTTTCCATGAATGTGAAGAACCAATTATTACTAAAATTAGTGGTTGGAGTGGTGAGAGTTCTGAGTATCAAAATTAATAAACAATATTAATTTTGAAAAAAAATACCAACTCGCAGCAATTAATTGCTCTCCATAACAGTCTCCATAACAGTGGGCCTCCATTAACAACCATGGTTGAGTTAACTAAGTGCTAAAGCTAGGTGGAGCAAAAGCCAGTGCAGCTGACCAACACAAGAATTTCATACCAAGAACCTCATGCTCACTATAAATTAGAAGTTTGCTGTGGTTGTTCCCTTCCTAGTGGTCACCATCCCTGGTAGGTATCACCTGTCATCCTGCTCCCAAGACTTACTCTCCTAGTGGCTGTGAACATCAGAATCCTAAAATCATAGAATCGACCAGGGTGGAAGAGATCTCCAAGATCATCCAGTCCAATCTATCACCCAGCCCTATCCAATCAACTAACCCCATGGCACTAAGTGCCTCATCCAGTCTATTCTTGAACACCTCCAGGGACGACGACTACTACTACTACTACTACTACCACTACTACTACTACTACCACCACTACTAGTACTACTACTACTATATTTTATAAAATGTTTCCATTTCAATCCACGGGTCTTCCAGATTCCCATTCTTTGGGATGGGGGGGAGGGTCACTGGGTGGTAGAACTGACTAAATGGAGATGTGGTTATCTGTTAGGTCCTGTTTCTCTGCACAAGAAGGAGGTTTGGCGGTGCCCTCTTGCTGGGAAGGTCAGGTAGAGCTGCAACGCTCACAGTCAGTTACAGCATTCCCAGCAGGGTGCTGAAACCAAAGTACCCTCAGCTTGCCTGTTAGGAGATGAATGAGCTTCAGTAGCACCCTGGGAGGAAACTAACAAATCACAGTCCCTTTAAACTCTAATATAATATAAATATAAAATAAAAGATGTGTATGCTTTTTTCCCTTTCCCACACTTAGATATCACTTCAATGTATCATTAAAATGTGAGAGGTGACTGTAAACAAGCATTCTACTTACCCTGAACTGTGTTCAGCACTGGAATGACATGTTATGTTACTGTGGAGTAAGGACTACATTTGTTTTTTCACTGAAATAGTCAGTCTAATAGCATTTGTGCTCTTTTCTCAGCCTTTAAATAACCGTATCTTTTGCCATCTGTTAGGTTTTCTGGAACTCAAATAGTCTTTTGGTGTTCACTTTCAAGTTCATGCTCTGTATATAGACCATATGTTCCTTACAGGTTATGCTATGTCTATACAATGCTCTATCAGTGTAAGTCAGTTCTCTTGTATGTCTTTTTCAAAAGGTATGTTAAAAATGTCTCAGGAACTTTCTTCTAGTCCTTGGTATTCTTAGATATGTATGAGATAGAAATCTATCCCACTTTCAGTAACCAAGGCTATTCTGTTTAACAGCTTAGTGTACACAATCCAAAGAAGTTTGGACATTGCATGAGTAGTCTGATACAAACAATTGCCTTCAATAAATTAATTAAGTAGAAATATGAGAATAACAGTGTCATGTAAAATGATTTATTTTACATAGGAATTGAAGTGCAATTTGATACCCTTTGGGAGCCAAATACTATATTAATATGGGATGGGAAATGAGCTGCTTACACAAACTAGCATCTCTATAATTGCAGCATCCTGTCTTTCCAATGTCAGCACTGGAAAAAGCAATCTTCTGGTTGTTGGAAATGATCCACTTCATAGATTATTCAGGCTTTCCTGGCTCTTCTTCTATGCTATTCACAACCTAAAAAGACCTCATTACTCATAGCAAGCCCCACTGTCCACCAAGAAGATTCCAGCCAGTACCAGCTCTCCTAGATGTGCAGGATTTGTCACAAACTCCCAAGGCAGCCCATGTTTGATGCTTGATGAAGAAGAATCCTACAGCCTGCCCAGAGTCCCTAGGCACTGAGATGTTGGGCATCATGTGAGCAGACATGGACAAAGGGTTAAGACCTTTCCTCCTCTGGGGATCTGAAGGCCTCTGGTTTGCCAGACACCTTTAGTCATTCTTAAGTGACATATGCAAGGAAAATAACATAACACATCTTATACATTTGACAGTTGTCTGCAAGACATTTAATCCATTCCTTTCTTCTAGAAGGCTGTTGAAAAGATTATCATCAAAGAAGATTTTTACATATTCCCCAGACTTGGGTCTGCTGGTTTTGATAAGTTTCATCCCAGCCTTGGGCTCCCAGTATGCAGCTACTGACTATATACTGACTGCATTTCTCCCTTCTCCCCTTAATAAGTATGGCATCAATTACATATAGCTTTGTTAAAAGGGGAAGGTCCTTAGTTTAATTAGGACATTAACTTGTCCTTGAACTGCATCTACTCAGGCCCAGGGGAATACAGACCAACATGCTCTGACACAACTCAGGCACAGGGTATGTATGAGCACCAGAACTTAGAAGGACAGGAGAAAGAAACCTGTACAGGGCCCTAGTACACTATGGAGAGATCAAAAAAGGATTGATAGGTACTTGTCAGACAGAACAAATGGGCCCTTCCTATTTTCAGTTTACTACAGAAAATCGTGTCTCAGAACTTCAAAGGCAGACACAGATACTTCACCAATAACCCAGTGATTATATCTGCCTTTACTTTCTCAAAATTTCTGCCATATGAGGTGTTTAATGAATTGATGAGGGTGTCAGTACACAGCCAGCACAATGTAAATTTGCATGCCTATGCCTGGACTACAGAGAAATATGAGGGACAGAATCCCACAGAGAGGTGATGTGATATTAATAACCAGTTGTGAATTATGATTATTAATGTATAAATATTAATTTGTATTATTAATATTAAAAATGGGGAAATTCTCTGAGATTCTTTGGATTTTCGGATGACAAGAAATAGCTGAACAAAGGATATTTAGGAACACAGAATTAAAGAGTTTAAACAATCAGAAATTGGAAAATAGGAACGTGAAAACAGGAAAAATTCTTAACTACGCTACAGAGGCTTAATACCAACTCTAGCAGATGTACTCATGACACCCTGGTCCCTGAGTAAGTTTCCTGTACAAGGACACTTCCAAAACTCACGATAATGATCCCGTGGTAAAATGCAAAACATTCCAGGTAGAGGGAAGGAGAGAAGAGCTGAGTTGCTGCCAAGGCAGCCAGTGTAAGCTGCAAACACATGGCCGCAACAATTCCCAGTTACTGAGCCGCTAATGGGGTACTGCAGAAAGGCAGTTCAGTGTAGAATCATAGAATCATAGAATCATAGAATCATAGAATGGTAAGGTTGGAAGGGACCTCAAGGATCATCTAGTTCCAACCCCCTGCCATAGGCAGGGACACCTCCCACTAGTAGAGGTTACTCAAGGCCTCATCCAATCTGGCCTTGAACACATCCAGGGAGGGAGCATCCACAACCTCCCTGGGCAACCTGTTCCAGTGCCTCACCACCCTTACTGTAAAGAACTTCCTCCTAACATCTAGTCTAAATCTCCCCTCTGCCAGTTTAAGCCCATTGCCCCTTGTCCTGTCATTGCAGGACCTTGTAAATAATCCTTCCCCAGCCTTCCTGTAGGCCCCCTTCAGATACTGGAAGGCTACTATCAGGTCCCCTCGAAGCCTTCTCTTCTCCAGGCTGAAGAGCCCCAACTCCCTCAGCCTGTCCTCATAGGAGAGCTGCTCCAGCCCTCTGATCATCTTTGTGGCCCTCCTCTGGACCCGCTCCAACACTTCCATGTCCTTCCTGTGCTGAGGGTTCCAGAACTGCACACAGTACTCCAGGTGGGGTCTGACGAGAGCAGAGTAAAGGGGCAGAATCACCTCCCTTGCCCTGCTGGCCACGCTTCTCTTGATGCAGCCTAGGACTCGGTTGGCTGTCTGGGCTGCATGTGCACACTGCAGACTCATGTTGAGCTTTTCATCAACCCAGACTCCAAGGTCCCTTTCCTCAGGGCTGCTCTCCAGCCATTCACCACCCAGCCTGTATTTGTGCTTGGGATTGTGCCTACCCAGGTGCAGGACCTTACACTTGGCCTTATTGAATTTCATCAGGTTGGCCTGGGCCCAACTCTCCAGCCTGTCCAGGTCCCTCTGGATGGCATCCCTGCCCTCTAGCAAGTCAACTGTGCCACACAGCTTGGTGTCATCTGCAAACTTGCTGAGGGTGCACTCCATTCCTCTGTCCATGTCACTGACAAAGATGTTAAACAGCACTGGTCCCAGCACTGACCCCTGAAAAAAGAAAAGGTGATCTATGTAGGAAAGGCACAGCTTCTAAATCAACCGCCATTAAACAGATCATTTTGAAAATTAAACTGACCAATAGGCACTAGCATCATTGTTCTGTCCAATGAATTCAACGCTTCATGCCTCATGTGACCAGGCAGGCACGTTGAGGGGCAGCACCAGACATCTGACACATGGCGCTAAGCTCCTAGCCTCAAGGCTTTGTTTTGCTCAATCTACTACAATTCCCAGACCCGCAACAAGAGGAGGAGAGCAAGGGTTAAAACCAGCCTGGCAGGATTTATGCCCTACCAGGGCAGCAAGGTGAGAACAAGATGTTGGGCAACGTCAAACTTCTTTGTGGCAAAGCTCACAAGATCTAGCACCAAAACCAAAATGAGAAAAACAAACAAAACCAAGCACAAACAAAACCAAGCAAAAAACCAAACCAACCAAACAAGCAAATGAGCAAAATCAGCAAAAGACCTATCAAGCTGTCATCTGTACCTGTTAGTATGGCTCTTAGTTCTGACCTCTGAGCATCTCTTCAGATGCCTGTGGCTGAAAGCAGCAGAACATAAAGAGCTTCCCGCATCACCGTCATTGTCCTGTTGCTTATAATAAGCCTGGGCATCATTCTCATTTCTGTCTCCTGCCCTGAAGAGCCTCCTAAGCTCTGTGGAGAAACTTCAGTGTATTCATGGATGATGTTAACCTCTTGACTTTGGATATGAGAGAGCAGGCACACTCAGTGTTGTCACACTGGTGGTCCCAGGGCTTCTATTATTTTCCACTGGTTTTGTTTGGGCCTCTCTTGAACACCAGGCCCCTACAAGGAGTGGCTAAAGGAGCTGGTGTTGTTCAGTCTGGAGAAAAAAAAGCTAAGGGGAACCTTATCACTCTCTACAACTACCTGAAAGGAAGTTGGAGTGAGGAGGGTGACAGCCTCTTCTCCCTGGTGGCAAGCAACAGGACTACAGGAAATAGACGCAAGCTGCACCAAGGGAGGTTTAGGCTGGATGTTAGGAAATACTTCTTCACTGAAAGGCTTATCAAACATTGGAATGGTTTGCCCAGGGCGGTGGTGGGGTCACCATCCTTGCAAGCATTTTAATAGCATGTGCACCTGGTGCTTAGGGACGCGGTTTAGAGTTGACCTTGCAGTGCTGAATGATCTTGAAGGTCTCTTCCAATCAAATATATTCTGTGATTCTGTGATTTTCCTACACAGCCATAGTGATGCATGCTGCCATTGGATGGTGCTGCTGAAACACTCTACATGCCAGTCAGGAGGGAATCACCTGGGTGCTGGTGTGAAGAGCTCTGTGCTCAGAGCTTATGGAAAAGAACCAGTGGAAAACATTTTGCTTTTGCTAAAGATAAATTAAGCATTTCATTGCTATCATCCATCAGTTAGTAGCACAACTCCAGGCAGTCATTTCATAAGTACCTTTACCATATCTTATTATCTTGCTTATTTTTCAAGCAGATTGCAAAACACTTTTGCTGAGTTTGGCATTTAGGTATCTGCACCATTTCAAAGTCAATTACAAAAGCCATGCCTGTAAATAAAACCATGATTTAAAGTGCTGTTGCCTCAAAACTTCATGAGTCTGAATGTCAGTTTATAGTGGCCAATCCACTTGCTGGCAACTACAAGGAGCTCTAGATCAATAAAAGCTCTAGATCAATAAAGAGTGAGCATGTAGCTCACTCTTTTCTCTCAAGATCTAATAATTATTAAAAAGATAAGCATAACAAAAGGCTTTACAGAAAATAATTCAGTGCTTTCTCTTTCTTCTTATTAGAAAAAAAAATTGTTTATCCACTTTGTATTTTGTTTTGTCCTGTGGCCAAATTTTTATTTCCCATGGTTCAAGGAGGATCTTCTACTGCCTTTAGTCTAACTAGTCCATATCAAAGACCTCCTGTAGATGAAGATTAACCAGGGCATATGCATTTCCCATTTTCCAGCTTGTCCTCAATTTTTTTGAATTATGCACCCAGATATAATGACAAAAAGAACAGCAAGGAACTTTCTCTTTCTAAAAGATGGTTTTGTCTTAACCTCAAAGATTTAGGCACAGTTTATGCCAGGCACTTAAGCAGATACTAATATTTCAGCATGTGTTTGTATTTTTTTGTGGAATAGGAAGTTAGTTTAGCTTGTGCTTTAGTTCCAACAAAATAGGGAATTTCAAACAAGGGCCAAACTGGAAAAACATGGACTGGATGGGTGGACCACTCGCTGGATAAGGAATTGGCTGGATGGTTGCACACAGAGAGTGGTGATCAAATGCGCAATGTCCACCTGGAGACCAGTGACAAGTGGTGTCCCTCAGGGGTCAGTGCTGGGACCAGTGCTGTTTAACATCTTTGTCAGTGCCATGGACAGAAGAATTGAGTGCACCCTCAGCAAGTTTGCAGATGACACCAAGCTGTGTGGCACAGTCACAGAATCATAGAATCATAGAATGGTAAGGTTGGAAGGGACCTCAAGGATCACCTAGTTCCAACCCCCTGCCATAGGCAGGGACACCTCCCACTAGTACAGGTTACTCAAGGCCTCGTCCAACCTGGCCTTGAACACGTCCAGGGAGGGANGAAGGCTACTATCAGGTCCCCTCGAAGCCTTCTCTTCTCCAGGCTGAAGAGCCCCAACTCTCTCAGCCTGTCCTCATAGGAGAGCTGCTCCAGCCCTCTGATCATCTTCATGGCCCTCCTCTGGACCTGCTCCAACACTTCCATGTCCTTCCTGTGCTGAGGGTTCCAGAACTGCACACAGTACTCCAGGTGGGGTCTGACGAGAGCAGAGTAAAGTGGCAGAATCCCCTCCCTTGCCCTGCTGGCCACGCTGCTCTTGATGTAGCCCAGGACTCGGTTGGCTGTCTGAGCTGCATGCACACACTGCAGGCTCATGTTGAGCTTTTCATCAACCCAGACTCCAAGGTCCCTTTCCTCTGGGCTGCTCTCCAACCATTCACCACCCAGCCTGGATTTGTGCTTGGGATTGTGCCTACCCAGATGCAGGACCTTACACCTGGCCTTGTTGAATTTCATGAGGTTGGCCTGGGCCCACCTCTCCAGCCTGTCCAGGTCCCTCTGGATTGCATCCCTGCCCTCTAGCAAGTCAACTCAATGACTTCTTTGCCTGGTGAAGACAAAAGCTTTATTTTTCTCTTCCACTGTAAAACTGGTTTGCATAGCCTTCCTCATAACTTACTTAGGATGGGCTGAGCAGGCAGGAGGGATGGGGAACATGTGCTCTGTGTTTCTGAACTGCTTTCCAAGTTACTCAGAGCCTGGAAGCAAAAGAAGGACTGAGAGAGTGGGCTTTCACACTGCAAAGGCATAATTCACAGAGATCAGTTCAACTCCACAAATTCTTTCCCACACTACCTACTGCTCACTACTCTTAGTCTTCTACTCATAAACCCACCTCTGACCTCTACTTCTGTCCACAATAATTAGTTTCAGCTTGGGAAGAGAGAAGGAAAATGAGGGAAGACACACAACTGCTCCCAGAACTCCACCTCTTCCTAGATTTATTTTTCCAAAAGCCATTAGTCAGATCCTCACTCTGAAGATAGTAATGACCATTCACGGTTATTTCCCATGAAGCCAGGACTGCCACTCCAAACTAAAGGACTCTTTTGCAAATATGCATTGTATGGGGAAGCACATGGAAAACGTCACCATTTCAGAGAAAATTTTCCTTCTGAGCACTCAGAGCACTCTGAACACTCAGAAAAATAACCTTCTGTTCCAAAGGAACTACATGCCAAATTTTGAGACAAATTTTGGGTTTACCAAAGCAAGTGAGAAAATACACATCCTCCAAAAAAATTTAACCACAGAAACTTATCTGTTGAAACTGTTCAGGAGATGTCTAAAAAGTTTTTGTGAATGATAAAAAATGTCACTTAAAAGCATCAGTCAAATAAAGCATGAAAATTGTTGAACTACTGGACAGATTATAAAGATGCGTGTATTGGGTTTGTGTGATGGGGTTTTGATAGCAAAGGAAGGGCTACAGGGCTGCTGTCTCCTGTGAGAAACTGCTAAAAGCTTGCCTAGCTCCAAGATGGACCCACTGCTGGCCAAGGCCAAGGCCAAGCCCATCAGGAATGGTGTTAGCACCTCTGTGATAACAGAATCATAGGATGGTAGGTGTTGGAAGATCATCGAGTCCAATTCCCCTGCCAGAATATATTTAAGAAGGATGAAAAAAACTGCACATCAGCAGCTGTAGCCAAGGAGAGGAGTGAGAATATATTAAGCAACTCTTAGATCATGAAGGTCAGTGTAGGAGAAGGAGAAGGTGCTCCAGGCACTGCAGCATGGTGAGGCAGGTTGTACCCCAGCAAACTACAGAGGTCCTTGACAGAGTAGATATCCACTCACAGCGTCTTGAGGGCTCCACCCTAGAAGAGATGACTGCACTCAAAGAAGGCTGTGACGTCATGGGAAGCCTGTTCCTGAAGGATTGCACCCTATGGAAAGGGCTCACACGGGAGCAGCTCACAAAAAACTGCAGCCTATAGAGAGGACTCACATTGGAAAAAATTGTGAAAGATTGTCTGCTCTTGGAGAGACCGTATGCTGGAGCAGGGGAAGAGTGTGAGAAGTCCCACTCCTCAGTAGGAAGGAGTGGCAGAGACAATGAGTAAATTTACCACAATCTTCATTCCCTGTCCCTTTGCACTACTGTGGAGGAAGAAGATAAGAGAAACTGGGAATGAAGTTAAGCCCAGGAAGAAGAGGTGGGTGAAGGGAACATGTTACAGGATTTGTTTTTGTTTGTTTGTTTTCACAGTATCACAGTATCGCAAGGGTTGGAAGAGACCTCAGAGATCATCAAGTCCAACCCATCACCACAGCCCTCAAGACTAGACCATGGCACTAAGTGCCATGTCCAAACGTGCCTTGAACGCCTCCAGGGACGGTGACTCCACCACCTCCCTGGGCAGCCCATTCCAGTGACAAATCACTCTCTCAGTGAAGAACTTCCTCCTCACCTCCAGCCTAAACTTGCCTTGGCGCAGCCTGAGACTGTGTCCTCTAGTTCTGTCACTGGTTGCCTGAGAGAAGAAGGTAACCTCCTCCTGGCCACAACCACCCTTCAGGTAGTTGTAGACAGCAATAAGGTCCCCCCTGAGCCTCCTCTTCTCCAGGCTAAACAGTCCCAGCTCCCTCAGCCTCTCCTCATAGGGCTTGTGCTCCAGGCCTCTCACCAGCCTCGTTGCCCTTCTCTGGACACGTTCAAGCACCTCAATGTCCTTCCTAAATTGAGGGGCCCAGAACTGGACACAGTACTCGAGGTGTGGCCTGACCAGTGCAGAGTACAAGGGGAGAATGACCTCCCTGCTCCTGCTGGCCACACTATTCCTGATGCAGGCCAGGATGCCATTGGCCTTCTTGGCCACCTGGGCACACTGCTGGCTCATGTTCAGGCGGGTGTCAATCAGCACCCCCAGATCTCTCTCTGTTTGGCTGCTCTCCAGCCACTCCGACCCCAGCCTGTAGCTCTGCATGGGGTTGTTGTGGCCAAAGTGCAGCACCCGGCACTTGGACTTGTTGAATGCCATCCCGTTGGACTCTGCCCATCTGTCCAGGCGGTCTAGGTCCTGCTGCAGAGCCCTTCTGCCCTCCAACCCAGCAACATCAGCCCCCAGCTTGGTGTCATCTGCGAACTTGCTGATGACTGACTCAATGCCCTCGTCCAGATCATCAATGAAGATGTTAAAGAGGATGGGGCCCAGCACTGATCCCTGGGGCACTCCACTAGTGACTGGCCTCCAGCTGGATGTGGCACCATTCACCACCACTCTCTGGGCTCGGCCCTCCAGCCAGTTCCTAACCCAGCGCAGAGTGTTGGCATCCAAGCCACGAGCTGACAGCTTAGCCAGCAGTTTGCTGTGGGGGACAGTGTCAAAGGCCCTGCTGAAGTCCAGGTAGACCACATCCACAGGCCTCCCCACATCCACCAGGTGGGTCACCCGATCATAAAAGGAGATCAGGTTGGAGAGGCAGGATCTGCCCTGCCTGAATCCATGTTGGCTGGACCTGAGCCCTTGGCCATCCTTCAGGTGTGCAGTTATTGCCCCCAAGATAAACTGCTCCATCATTTTCCCTGGCACTGAGGTGATTTCTCTGATTTCATTGGCAGTAAATTATATTAGTTTTTTCCCCCAAGACAAATCTGTCTTGCCCATGATGATAATTGGAGAGTGATTCCTCCCTGTACTAGTCTCAACCCATAGCCTTTTGTTATATTTCCTCCTCCCCATTCCACCAGGTGGAGGAGTGAGTGGTGGCATGTTGCTGAACTGGATTTATACCACAAAATTTTGAATTTAGAACTTTAAAATCAGCCTTACCTCCACCATTTTTTTTTCTTTACTGAAAAGAATAAAAGTACATTAAGTTAAAAACCAATTTCCTTAGTATAGATTTTGCCATGTCAGTTCCCTTAGAAATAATTCAGGAATACTCATTTTGTGTCAGATGGAAAACTGTCAAGAATGCTCCATGGAAGTATATTTTTATTATACTAGACACTGTAATTTGTACCTTCCAAGGTTTACCTTGGTAACCTTTTTACACTTACATTCAACAAATTGCATAGTTAGATCCTGTTGTACTAGAGACAGCTAAAACTTTCAAGAATGCTAAACCACATTGCAATGACACTCTTTGCCTTGACTTCAAAAACTCTGCTTTGTCTGACTAGTTCAATGTACAGGTAGAGCCCTAAGAGGGGGAACAGAAAGTGTTGACCAAGTGACCTCACAGAATAAAGGGCCACAGGCACATTGTATCTTGTAATTTGAGACTTTTTAAGTTTCTCCCCTTCTTTATACTTTGGGAAAAGATGACCATGAAAAACAGCGCTTCGCAGAAGAATGAGCACATTAAATGAAAGACTTTACTGTATCAGCATAACAACTGAATGAGTAAATGCCTCTCTCAGCAAAATGCAATTTCATAGTTCAGTAAAAGACAGTGCAGTTTGCTTACCTGTACTTCACATCAACTTTTTTGGCTCCTTGAACAAAGTGCATATTTTTGTAATGGCTACTATTTATTTTAATGAATTGCCAAAGCTATGTGAGGAAAAATTCTGACCCACTTTATGGAGACCAGAAGCTGTGGCAAGGTGTCATAGGTTAGACCTGAGTTGGCCATTAATGAGTGACAGATGCTCTCTATTCACCCCTATCCATTCCCCAAGGGAAGAGAAAGCAAATGGGACTTAAGGCTTGAAAAAGAAAAGTGAAACTACTTTATTTAAAATACTACTAATAATAACACAAAATATATGCAAACACATACAAAACCAAACACAGCTCTCCTGACAGCAATTAATCACCATTATCACTGACTGTGATAGCAGAAGTCCCAGACTGGACTCAGCAATAGATGGGAACCAAATTCAGGAGCTAGATTCTGGAACTGGATTCAGGAAATCATGGATTGGGATCAAAGGCAGAATGGACAGAGTTCTCCTTCAACACTGACCATTGAAAAAGAGAGTTTGAGCCTTGGGATTGCTCAGCTTTATACTGAAAATGATGCATATGGAAATGGAATATTTAGTTCATCAGTTTATGGTCACCTGAACTGTCTGCTCCTCCCCACTGGTGTGGCCTTTTACTGTGTTCTGGCAACACAGCCCACATGGTTCAGCAGTGACCTTGGTCTGCATACCAGTCCTTGGTACTAACTATAATAAACATCAAACATCGCTGCTAGAGGCAGCCACTACCTGTGAAAAGATGCCGTTCATTTTAGAAAGTAGTTACAGAGTTAGTTCTAACTCGTACACCAAGACTCAACAGACAGAGCAGAAGTTGCTTACATGGAATTTCTTTTGTCAGAAGTCTTTCCTGAAGACTACGAGAAAGGCTCAAGGAGGTGCTCTCGAGCTTCTTATTTGGAAAGGTGAATGGGAATGAAAGAGGCTTAGGTGAAAAAGGAGATGCAAATTTTGTCACTCATCTTCTGTGCCAGGGAGAGGTACCTGTCCATTTCTTTACAAAACAAAATGTCACTTCATCCTTCCCCACCCCACAAAAATGGAAGGTGGATGGCAAAAAGACTTCAGAAAAACCAAGTGGTTGTGGAAGACAAAACATGATATAATGAAAGAGAGTAAAGAGTCAAAAACATTAAAATGGGAGATAGGGGTACGAAAGAGCATGATTGATGCTTTTAAAGAGATGTTTTTACAAGAGCTGTGCGTGCATCCTGAGATCCCCTTTAAAAATCAAGGATTTCACCTGCTCTGCAGCTGCCTGAACTTGAGGACTTTTGTGCAGACCACATCAAGGGACAAAATCCTTGCAAGCACCAATGCCCAAGGAGTGGCTTAACAAAGAAGAAATAAAACAAACCCACTCTCCTGCTCTGTGGGCACAGAATGGGAAAGGCTGACTTCTAAGGCTGAGCTCCTTACACTCTGTGAGCAGGCCACTCTGACAGCCAAGGGATGTGGGCTAGTGAACAGTTCAGCTATGCTCAACATAGCCAGAAAACAGCTGCTTCTGCCCTCAGCTTGGGGGTGTGGAGTGGCTTCTGCTCTATCTGGCACATCCACAAAATTCTCATCCACTTAGTTCTCCTCCAGTGACTCTGTATTTTTCCCTCCCAACTAGGATTCTACATGCCCTTTTACACCCTCTTTCTCAGAGCTTCTCTGGACATCAATGCAGCCACACAGTCTGTATTTTCTTTTTTCTTTCCAAGCTCCTGACTTCAGGGCAGCAGTTTACTCCATTATTTATGAAGTCACAGTGCAAAGGCCAGGAATAAGGAAGGTTTAACATTCCAAGAGTGTCATTTCTTTCCCAAGATAAGTATGCACAATCCTAATGCTCAGAGTTATTCCCCACTTTTGGACAGCTCCCACTTTTGCAGGGCTCTTGTTTTTGCACTGTCCCTGCTTTTGGATGGTCCTCCGCTTCTGCACCATTCTGTGCAAGTCTGCAAGTTTGGCAAGTCCTTAGGTCTATTTGAGAGTTGCCAGCAACACTCGGACCCGGCTTCTCTCGGAGAAGCCTGCAGCCTGACTTCCTGCTCGCTACTCGAGCTGGGCAGCATGCCAGCAGTTTGGCTTCTCCCCTGTGCTGCTGAGGCAGTGCCGCTCCACAAATCTTTGCCTCATGGAAGCTGTGACACTTGGACTTCTGCCGTGTGGATCCGCAATGTGGATATAGCTTGCAGTTTCAGAGGCTGCCAACAGAGAAATTCAGCAAGGGATCATTGCTGAATGCCTATCTCACCTCCATGAGTAAAAAGCTGTTTCCCTTAGATTCTCTGCTCGGCCTCATTTCTAAGTGGGATAAAGCTGTGTTGTAGCTTAGCCTTTCCATTTTCTGACTTTCCTAAATCACTAAACTTGCCCATAAGCATCCTTGTGAAGATTTCCCAACTGAATTAGAGCCTGTAAATAAACCTTAACTAGTTCTGCATATAGTCTGGGGGCAGGGTTTTCGGGAAAATACAAAATAATTCTATTTTTATAATTCCTGCTTTTGCCAATTAATTCCCAATCAAATCAGTATTTCATGGTTTTTTGTTTCCTCAAATACTTCTGCAGCTTTATTAACCTCATTCTGCTACCACGGCAAAGCTTCTCTCAGAATTAGTGTGCTCAAGAGTCTCCTGACAGTCTTGGGCCACTGAAGGGCAAATCTGAAGATAAAACTGCAAATACAAGGATTGTACAGCCTGCTGCCTGGACACCTGCAGGCTTCATTCCTTCATGCCAGTAGCAATTTGAATTCCATCATTGCTTCATGGACCATTTAAACCAGAAGAATGGGAAAGTTTTAGATTTAGTTTACTGGTAGATTGAAATACTATTATAATTTTACAAGACAGCACCTAAGGCAAAAATAATGAAGACAAATCTAACTGGACTGTCCACCTGGAGTTATTTGTCTTTTTTTTTTTTTTTTTTTTAAGAGTATTTGTTAGTATATATCTTTTGTATTTCAGACCAAGCTTCTGCTCAATTTTGCTGCATCTATAAAGTCTCAACTCATCTTCACATCGGCTGCCTTGCTGTGCACAGAGCTGTGCCAGGACAGTTGATGATGGTGGGTAAGAAAACAGCCAGCAGCAGGAATTTCTTAAGCTACTTCCAGGAACCCCATCCTGAGAATTTCTAAAATTAAAGATGTCTCTACTGATCACGTGCAGTATAGTGGGTTTTGTCTGAAGGACTCTAAAGCTATATCTACAGAAATAGAACAAACAGGACTTGTAAATGAGATTAAGTGTGAAATTGCTAATTGCCCATTACACCAAGCATGTGTCTTGGAAAAGGTTTGGCTTGTGTCACTGTCCCAGACAAGCAGATGGCACATGTGCAGTCCATTCCAATGGGCAGCATGTACCAGGCAAATGCCGCTTCAGCCTACCCACTTACCCCTTCCCATGCCCAGTACCATCTTTCACCATCCCTGGATTCCCTAGGGCACAACCTATATGTTGTCAACTTCATACTATGAAAACAACACTCCAGCAAACTTCCCGCCTCTCCCCCCTCCCCTGCCCCCACAAGAAACTTAAATGAAACAGCCACCAACAACAAGAAGCATATATGTACTAATGCTTCTATTCTAGGTCCATGGAAGGGAAGAGATTGCTCTGTAAGGTGGATGTGGCCAGGTGTTGACATTGGCCACAGAGCAGTCCACTTGTTTTATTTGGTGTTATAAACACAAACCGGGTATAGGAATCTGGTTTTACCTCCAAAGGTATGGCAGAAAGGGCATTTGTGACACTAAGGCCACCATCCTGCTGAAATCCTCAAGGGCCTTCAAACCGGAAATAATTTTTTTATTTTTCCCTTGAGCAGAACAAATCTTAGCTTTTTCCAAGGAAGTGACAATTACTTTGTCTAAAACTTGCAATTTTGAAACAGACACCCAAGCAAGAACATCAGGAGGAAATGTCCTTCATAGGTAAGAATAATCTCCCCATTTGTAGCATATAGAGGCAAAGCCCTTTTTTATCCCAGAGATGCAGAGATGTCTGTAGTTTTACTGTAAATAAGGGTAGTGTTTTTGTTTTTAAGACCTCACAATTTAATTATGTCGAAGCAGGAAGCATGCTTCATCTAAGTGATGTCTGGATTTCCTTCTAGAGCCATTTCATGGGATGAATCCTTACTTTTTTTTTTTTTTTCTATTTAGACTGAAGGTTTATGAAGCTAGTGTAAACATCAGAAATGAGCACAAACACCAAGGATTAACTTCAGGAGATTTGAAAGGAACAGAGTTTGCCTTAATAAAATAAAGCAATTAATTTACATAGTCTAGAGATACTGGAAAACTGTGTTCCTCTATTAAACATTTGCCAGTTGAGTTTTTTGAGGGTTACCTCAAAGAATCAAGGATAGCATTATGTTGGTGTTGGTGTTAAAGTCAGTTTTTATGAATTTCAGGGAGAGGACAACTGGTCTGCTACTTCAGTAAATATACAGCCATTGTATTATCTGTGCATCACAATCTGGCAAGATTCTTTTGCAGTACAATGTTCTCAAAAGGGCAGTAACGTCTATTCCTTGTGAGCTGTGCTTTGATTCTAACTGCCTCCTCTGCTCACTGTACATGTCCTCTGCTTCCTCTGAGTGTCTCGTAATATTAATGGGAAAATTTCCATGATGCTAATACTAAAACTAGAGGTTATAATTACTTGTGAAAAACTGAGTGGGCAAAAAGGAAGAATGGCATTCTGCCAAAAGAAATGTGTTCTCTTACTCTGATCAACTCCAAACCAAGTATTTTTGTTTCCTAACAAAGAAAGCATATGACAGAACACATGCAGATGATGGCTGTCCAATAAAGATCTAGGAAAAAAGTTAGTCTTAAGGGTATCAAATCTGAGCATGGTGATAAGAGCGTCATGAAGGCAATATATCCTCAGAATGCTTAAAAAATTCTGCTTGAAATTTACAGCATGAAAGAATGAAGGAGTAATTTTAAAGAAAAAAATTGTGCAGAGATTAAAAAGATTGATTTCACCAGAATTTAAAAGAAGCATACTAACACTGTGGATGCTGGAGTTAATACAAACACCACTTGCCTCTGCTGCTTCAACCGATGCACTTTCTCACTCAGTGTGTGAGGGCAAAGTACTGAATCAGCTAAGATGGCCCAGGTAACTATATACCTGACATTCCAACACTGATACCTAGCAAAATAATGAAAATCAGGGAACATTCAAACAAAAACTAACACAGCTATCCATGTTACATCTCTTCACATTAACTGGGTATGTCTTTAGGCTATTAAAAGGTTAACAATTAAGAGTATCTTTATATAATAGACTTCTGCTATACATCTAGCCTCTTTTTTATCTACGCAGTTCAGCACTATTTAGCTCACTTTAGGAGAAGCTGCTAATAGGACTAGTCTTCCCTAGTGGCAAAGCTGTTTATTTATTAAACACAGCATCTCCAACATGACAGAATATTGCATCTTTGATTGATGCTCTAAGCATCCTTTCAGCCAGGACTTTGTTAGAGAGGCTCCCAACAGAATTCTTCAGTTGAGATATAATTATATTCACAGGGCCCACTCATGTCTTACATAGTACTCTTGCTACAAAAAGAAAACATTGATGAAATAGGTCGTGAACCCCTGAAACAGTATGCGTCTTGCAGTATCTGACTTGTGTATTTTGGCTGGTGGCCTGCTAGCGTTTAAGAAGTACCTTTCTTGTTTTCTTAGACAGACAGCTACATCCCACAGTTTAAGGTGATTTAGATCAACCTATAATGACTGCATCATTCACTATTAACTATAAGCAATGTGTGTGCATGTCTCTCCACTGCTGCTTACGGAGATTCACTTTTGCTATTCGTGCTGTAGTTGTACACGGCCTTTGCTTTAACTATCAATTTGAAAAGCAGTACCTTCAAAACTCTTCAGTGGCAATCTAAACAAACTCGACTGTTTTCATGTTCTAATACTGACTGAAAAATAATTTGTGTGGTTTGCACACCAATGTGTCTACATAATTAGGTCACATTTTAAGGTGTTACTTTTATTTTTGTGTGTGCAGGTATGGAAACCAAGAAGTTAACGGTGTAACTAAATGCCTAACAGCAGGCATGACGGTAGAATTACAGTTACGTAGATGTGGAAGTGAAAGCCCTGCTCAGTGCAGCTTCTAGACAGACACTGCACATCTGCCTAGCTGATACTCAGGGGATCACAGGTGACTTTCCAAACGCACGCTACAACTCCGGCTGGCCGCCGGTGCCCTTCGCCCCCCTGCGGGGAACCACTGGCTGCCGAAAGCCCAGCTTCCCGCTGCCTCGCTAGAGAACCCGGCACTGTCTTCTGCCGCGGACATCCCTCTTCCCCGCTTAAGACTCGGTCTTACCGAGCCCGCTGCACAGAAAGGGACGAGACAGGAAACTGCCTCAGACGCTCTTGCGTGCGGGAATGTGCCATCTCTCCCCGAGACAGACAGAACTACCCTCCTCCGGGCGACCATTGCCGCCGGACTACAGCTCCCAGCATGCCTTGCGTACAATTCCCCCGCGCCTCCATCTTGTACGGGGCCGGGTTCTTTTCCACTCAACAAATCCAGGTGGTTGCGTTAAGTAGAAGCTGCGTGACCGCGGACTGCCTGCAAGGAGTTTTTTGAGTCTACAGTAAAGCAGGCTGTTGAAGTGCTTCCTCGAGAAACCCTTAGCCCTCCTGGCTGGTGAGGCACGCATTGGCATTGGCAGGCCCAGATCTCCTCTCCCATGCCTCTGTCTCCCAGAGGAGCTGTTAAACCACTTTTTTTCCTTGGAAGCCATGTAGTGTCCTGGGAGTCTCTTCAAAATATGTGCCGGGTCAGCTCCTCTCCTTGTTCAAAATATTGAACAAACTCTTCCGCTGGCAAGCTCCTTGCCTTCACTCCTCACCCCATTCCTCAGCATTAGGGACACTGAACCCAAACACGCTGATCTTGACAGCGTCCTGCTGCCTTTCGTTCCTTCTTGTAAGCATACTTAGTACAAGTGAGGAACTATATTTCAAGCTGTTACAGTTTAAGACTAGTGTCTTAATTGTAAATTGTTAGTAGAATTTTCAAGAGAGTTTGAGAGTACATCAGGAGCTGTGATGAACATAATTTATCTCATTTTATTGGTTTATGATTTTTCTCTGTAGTTGGTAGTTCAGAGTATTCACTCTCTCTTGCTTGCTTGTTTTTCCCACTATCTCTCCCTCTGGCTTTGCCTGCTCTGCGCTGAACATTATTTGGATTACATTACAGTGGCGAGGTAAAGCAACATGGCCTTGCAAGGCTGCAGTGTCTGGTGAGGGGGGTGTCTGCCTCAGCTTTGTCCAGAGTGGGGATATCTGGGCTATTGTATGACTCTTGTCTGATTATATATATGTATTTCTATAAGTTCATTACCTTTTATATTTAGCCTGTATTTGTAAATAATAATTTCATTTTACTTCCAAATTCTGAGTAGTGTGGTAATTTACCTTTGGGGGATAAATCCCAGACTCTTAAGTGGTGTAAACCCAACATACAAGCTTTGATAAATCTGATAGATCTGGCACTGCACCTTCTATTTATGTGGCCTATATGACAGGTGCAACTCATCACAGGAGTTGCCCAGGCATTACATACATGCAGTTCATAACCACCACCTTCCAAGTGTTTGGTTGGTTGATTTTTTAAAAAATTATTTTGCATAGCCATTTGGCAGTCTTTGCCACGGAGAATTTAGTACCTTTGAAAAATCTTATGCATTTCATCTCCCATTAGAACTAGGCATTGCCTAGGTAGCACTATCTCAGGGACAGTTGTTCATAAACTTTACAATCTTTCTGCTCTTGGGGCTCTGGCTGTCTGGATCTTAGTTAAGTGCAGCCCATATCCTTTTTTTTTTTTTAAATCCTGGTAGAACAGGCCCCTTCCTGAGATCTGGCAAAGTGAGAGATCTACTGGCATGGACCATCTACAGCAAGGTGGTTCAGGGAGATAAGAGCAGATGCCCCTGAATGTGGGAGCAAGGAGAGGGGAGACAGGGCAACAACTGAACCTCAGATACTATGTCAGAGAGCTACATACATGTGTTAGGGAACCTAAGCGAGTACAAATTTGAACCAGAAGACTTGAGTAGCTTGGGTGGAAACTACTGAAGGTGGTCTGGAGTTAGCGAGGAAAATGAAAAGCAGAGTCTGCAAGCAGAGATTCACGAGGAGGAAAAGGGGAATGTAGGGGACACTGCGGAAATACATAAGGTTGTTTGTACAGAAATGGTGGGAGGGGGTTTGTGTGTGAGTATTCTTAACATCAGGTTAGAGGGAGGTACACAAGCACAGGTTGCTCTTTTCACTGCTTTTTCTTTCTTCCTATTTTCAAAAAGCCTGGTTGTCCTTTGGAAGCTGCTTAGTTCTGCGAGTGCTGCACCATTTCCCTCTTCTTATAAAAAAAATAAATTCAATAATACTTTCTACAATTGCAACCATACATTTTTGGAGGCTGGTTCTTAAGCTAAGCAGCCTTGAGCTCTGAACAATTTCAGGAACATTTCTTTAATTTTCTCATGCATTCTTATCTATCAGTTGGCCTCAGTCCACTCTGTCTTATCAGCAAGTTTCAAGTTTTTCCCACTACCCCTACTAATAGAGAAAAGAGTTTTGCATCAAAAGAAATCAAGAAATTGGTCCATCCTACCTCAGGGAGCAGCCATCCTCTCGAAATCTCATTTTCTGTGTATGCTTTACCTTGTTTTCCCTTCAGAAACGTTCTGGTAATACACTAGCAGCTCTCTTCTATCCCAGGGCAATCCTGCCAGTTTCAATCTTTGCTATCATCCACAAGGACTGGAAAGAGGACATCAACTTCTCTTCCCATGAGCAGAGGACTAGTGTCTGCTTACTTGTACAGTTCCCTTTGTTTGAAATCATCGACCTCCTGAAGAGCTTTTAGAGAAATCCAACTCTGGAAATGCTACATAATCACACATTATCAAGTCTTTATATAAGACTTGCTAAGTGCAGGCCTCCTGGCTCTATCATGGTCTGTAATAGATCAGAAATGCTGAATCAGCATTGAAACTCCAATGGCTTGAAGGAGCATCTAACATTGTGTATTGCACAATTGCAGTAAATTGCAGTATTCCCCTGACTGAATCCCAGTCTCTTCCAAGCATCAGTCAGCATAAAGCGCATAAGCAAGAAAAATGCAAATTAGATTTTCATTATTTCCGCTATTTATGTCATGTTTGAGACTCAAGGAGTTTGAACTTGAAAGCTAAATCGAACCCTAACTGATTTAAGCATCAAGTCCAACACTCTACTTATGTCCATTTTTGCAGGGAGGCTCAAAGTAACACTAAACAAACCTTCAAAGAGGTTATAAAGTAGCGAACCTGAGACTACAGAGCCATTCTTTGCTTAGAGAACACAAGAGACAAGGTAGTTAACGGGGTATGTCCGGTGATGTTTAGGGGAAGCCGTACCGGAGAAAAGGGGTGCTGCTGCTCTCAGGGTACTGTTACGCTCCCCAGCACAGGGCTTACACCCAGGCCTACGATCGCGGGGTCGATGAGTACCGGCGAAAGCCGGTTCACTTGCCAAGGCCCAGCACTCTTTCTCCAGCCTAGGGCAGACGGCCGCCGTCCAGCCCCGAGGGACGTGTCCCCTCACCACTGCCTCTCCCGTGGCCGGTTCCCAGCAGCCCATGACACACACCCCGCGTGACCGGTGGCAGCAGGGCGGGCAAAGGCGGCAGCTCGATTCCGCAGCAGCCGCAGTCAGCTGCATCTCACTCTCTCAAGGACTGAGGCAACCGCCGTGCACAACATCCTAACCACCACAGACCTGCCTTCCCACTCGCCCGCCTTCGCCTGAAGGGCCGGGGGCTGCCAGGGGCGGGGCGGGCTCGGCGGCGGCACCACCCCCGCGGGAGGGGGCGGGGCTTATCTCCTTTGCGCCATGATGAACAAATGACCTCGCGGGGAATGAAATTTAAGTTCCACCGAGGGGAGAGAGTTCTCTGCTTTGAGCCCGACCCCACCAAAGCCAAAGTGCTCTATGATGCCAAGGTGACCTGCCGCGCGTGAACCTGCCTTTCTTTCCCAGCCTCNCCCCGCCTGCAGGGCTGCGGCGAGAAGAGCCGAGCAGGAGGAAGCGCGGTGGGGCGGGGCCGAGCCAGCGCGGGGCCCGGCCCGCGGCCGTGGCTGCCGTCAACGCTCCCCGTTGGGCGTTGCGCGCGCCCCCAGGTGGGAGGCGGAGAGGGAAGCCGCTGCGGACCCAGTTGAGGAAGCGCGGCGGCGGCGGAGGGCAGCGGCTCTGCCAGCAGCACTTGTTACGGGAAGGGGGTGCTGGCCCGGGGAGGGACAAAACGCCGCGGGGCGAGGGGCGGCCGCCGTCGCGGGGCTGGGAGACAAAGCGAGGCGGTGCCCATCCCTCCAGATCTCCACTCCCCAGACCTTGCGTTACCGTCATTTCCCTCCGGCTCTCCTAGCCCGGCCCCCTCGGCGGGGTTTGGTTCCTTTCCACCCCCTCTCTCCTCTGGCCCCTCCACCCCGGCGGTGGGAGGTGCGCGTAGTAGTAGTGCTGAGGGCGGAGGCGTCCCGCCGCCTGGGTGACAAAGAGGCAGTGGAGCCTAGGCCGTTGGGGCCTTGCTCTCGCGTCAGGTAGAGAACGGAGCTCCTGAGGCGCTCTGGAAGTGTCGGACTCGGTTCCCGCCTTCCGTTCTCGGCTGAACACCTGCAAAGTAATTTCTGAAATTTTATTTTCATATTTGCTTCTGTAGTAGCGTAGCTCGATTTCTTCTCGCTCCCTTGTCTCCTGCCTTCACTGCCCTCTTGCCTTTCAGAAGGTTTTAAAGGGTACCAACTGTAATATGATAGCAAACAGTGATTGATGGACCCTGTCGAGGTGCACTATGCGGTCGCCACAGGAGTAGTGATAGGATGGGTAGAGCCATATATAAATATATTTTGGGATATCAGTGGGACACGAGATAACTTTAAAATTCTAAGTCATCTGTACTTGCAGTTATGAGGTTTTTGTTATGTTACAGATGTGAAAAGGGAGGTGTTGCAATTCTTAACAGAATTTGTAATTATTTTTTTTTTCCCTGAGAATTTGCTAATTGTGTAGATCTGTGTGTTTCAAACAACTTTGATCAGGAGCACCACCTTCTAGTAATAGTTGAGGTTTCGTTTGCATGCATTCCTATGTTCTGACACCCCACCCCACCCCCCCAGCTTTAAATTCCAGCTCTAGAGGTAACCCGAGTGTAAAAAAAAAAAAGAGTGTTTTTTCTTATTTGTATTCAAATACTCAAAGCTCCCGCATAACTGCCTTTGCCTCCATCAGTAATTCTAAAATTCTGAAGTGTTTTCACTGTTGCAGGGTAACTACTGGGTGCATCTGAGATACATTGTTTATCAAGGGCTGTTCAAGTGCAAGCACAATGATTCCTTTGTTATTACTAGTCCTGATGTTGTTACTTACCCACCTGTCTTGAGGTGCAGGCCCTTCCACGTCAGTCCATTTTATGTGTGTGAAAGACAAGAAAGAAACTAAGACTCATATATTTACAAAGCCTTTTAATGTTTTCTGGCTAAGAGTCAGTGTTGTTTAACAGAGCAGTGTTTCTAACATTTATGTATATTGAACTCTTGCTTCCTGCATTGTCGGCGTGAAGGGGTAGTACACAGGAGAAAATGTTAGTAGCCCAGATGTATATCTGTATTGTAATACTGCATTGCTTTACATCTTCCTTGGTCTGTCTTGAAAGCGTGAGATATTTGAGGACAGCCTAAAGATGGCTAATAGTCTCTTACTTTAAAAGTGCTCAACAAAATAAGCTAGTTTTTCTGACAATTTAGTATAACCCTTTTGTTATCTTAAAATTAACTGACAAAATTAAAATTTATTCCCATAAATATTTTTTCTTCGTGCATTAATTTCCTAAATACTGGAAAGCTCAATTCCTCTCAAGCTTTTTAATTCATGTTATTCAATAATTGTTTCAGATTGTTGATATTGTTGTTGGAAAAGATGAGAAAGGCAGAAAGATTCCAGAATATCTGATCCATTTTAACGGTTGGAACAGAAGGTAAGAACCTGTATGCACAGTTTCAGCTCCTCCATTTCTTCTATTTCATTCCGCAAAGAGAGGCACAACATAGACTATCAAAGAACTTTGATGCTTGAATGAGTATTTTTGGGGTTGTGAATGCCTTTAGAATACTTGATCATGGTGACACATTGGTCTGTATCCATAAAGTTCAGTGGTTCGGTTTGATAGCCACTGATTTAAACGTTATGAGATATCTGGCATATACTTGTGGCTCCATTAGTAAAAGGAGCTTATACTTTGTTAAATCCAGAATGCAGTCTGATTGTGGTCTGTAGCATGTATTTGTGCTGCAAATACTATCACACATTAAGTCAAAGTTTGAGAGATTTCAGATAGCAACATGAGAGTTAATAAAACTGTGTGTGAGTACAAAAAGTTGCACACCTTGTGGTACAGATGATGCTTCTGAATGACATTTAAAGAGCGCTTTTGAGATTTAGTGTATATTAAATCATTAGTAATCATGAGTGGCATATATTTATAGCCATTAATAATTTTCTTTTGACCTATCCTTAGCTGGGATAGATGGGCAGCTGAAGATCATGTTCTACGTGATACAGACGAAAACCGCAGATTACAGCGTAAATTGGCACGGAAGGCTGTGGCTCGCATGTAAGAAATACTTTTGGTCTCAAAATGAATGAGAGATTCATTTTCAGATTCAAACAGATATATCCAAGTGTCTACAAGTGAGCTTGGCTTCTAAGATCATGCTGTAGATGGTAGATATCTATTCAGTAATGTCAGTGCATTCTAGAGAGCTACTTTTGTCATACTAAAGGTAGATACCTATATATTGTTAATAAACAACACTCTGAATGACTAACACTTAATAACTATGTTATTCTTAACTATTGCTGCGAAATGCCTGTGTATTGGATCTACATCTTCCCAAAGAAATATACTTGAAAAATAACTTAGGAAAACCTGAAGTATTTTCAGCCAAAGGCAGTAATCTAGTATTGGTTGGCCATGGCTTGAGGATCTGCTTGAGAACACAAATATGAGGTAATGTACAGACATTAATGTATCCACTCTAAAATATGCATTGTCCAAATTATGTCGACATTAATTAAAATAGCTCAAAACATATGTTTCCTGTGCATGTAATGTAATTAGCTAGGATAAAGAATTTAAATAATATTACCCAAATTTCAGTGATCTATTTTATGTTCTGTAGGAGAAGAAAGGGAAGAAAGAAGAGGCGTTGCAGGTTGCCTGGTGTTGACTCTGTATTAAAAAGCCTTCCTGCTGAAGAAAATGATGAGAGCAGTGAAAACTGTGAGCTTACTTTCCTCCTTTCATAACTGACACACTGCCTTTTAACTTTTTGACCTAGGTTTGTAGTGCACGCTCTGACTTGCTATTAGAATGATATGAGAGTGTTATAGTACTATTTGAAATACATGGAGGCAGTCATGTACAAAGAGTAAGCATGATGTTTCAAGATAAGCGTCTGTTAAGGTACTTCTTGTGCTCCAGAGGCTTTTCTTCCACTCAGTTATTCCAGTCAATGATTTCAGAGCTTAATACTGCTAGGTTTAGTGTAGTGTTAGGTGCCACAAGCCCTCAGTTTTAATTGTTTGGTGATAGAAAACAAGTTTCATTCCCTAATATTTTTGCACTTATTTTAGGGGGTGGTAAGATTTTCTTTTTCCCCAGTCCACCTGACACAAAGGTCTGTTTCTTGTCAAATGACTGACTCCACTCTTGAGACAGCTCTTTATTTTCATAGCATTTTTCTTTGTAGCTTGAAAACCATCAGGAGCACTGGCTAGCAACCAATGTTCTGACATCTGTTGCTGTCAGTGTCTGATTAATACATTAATCCATGTTGAGAATTAAAATCCAATACCAGTTGAAAAGATCTGTGAATATTCAGAAATTTTTTAAAACTCGCTTTTAAAAGTGAGTGTTCTTCAGTGGAGTGGATGCAAAATACTCCTGTAAACTTCTTGTCATATGTTTAAAAAGTTTATAGTGTGCTGTAGATGATACTTGGCTGTTTAATTCAAACAGAATTACTATTCCTTACTAAACATAACAAGGTAGTTGTGGGGGATTTTTTTGGGTGGGTGGTTTGTTGGTTGATTTTGGGTTTATGTTTTAATTGAGGCTTGAAATTGTTTGATATTAGCCTCTGCAACAAACTGCGAGATAAATATGTAAAATCTCTTTTATACAGCTATAAGTAGTTCTTCTTCTGATGACAGTGATGAAGGAACAGATGAAGAAATAAAAAGTGAAGAAAGTGACATAGAAGAAAGGACAGAAATGGTATATTCATGAGCTCAATATAATTTAAACATTTGTATTTGAAACTCTGTGAAAATTGGAGTAGATGAAATATAGGCCACAGCTAGTTATTTAGCTGGAATGAGAACCATAATTTTATTACTCCTGGTACTTGAGTGGATGATTTTTAATTTTTTTTTTTTTATCATAGGAGATGTCATATTCTTGTGGAATTCCTTGATATTAATCTAAACATACACATTTTTTTCCCTTTGTTTCTACACATAAGGCTTATATGGAGAGAATTTGACAAACTAAAATTATCCAGATTTGTGGATGCTGTAAAAATTATGTGGGTCTATGCAGCCTGGACAAATCCCAGTAGCAGCAGGATCTTTCTGCCTATTGTATTTTGCTGTGAAATGGTCATGTCAACTCAACTCTGGTCTTAAAATGTAGAAAACTGACTTCAAGAAAAAAGATTATTTTCTCTTTCTCATTAACAAAAAGAAAGAACAGTCATTCTGAAGGTCTGTAGAATCTAACTGATCTGAAGCAGCAAAACAACAAATTTCTGTTCATCTTTTGTGTTATACTTAAGTGAATACCAAATACAAAAAGTCTTAAACTAAATTCAAGAGTCACTTGAAAGCAATTTATTAAATTGCTTATAGTAAGGCTACAATCCAATTAAGTGCTTGCAATAGTTGTGATAGTTCATGTAATTTATTCTTTTTATTATAAAACTTGAATGTTATATTGTATCTTGACTCCTGAAATTCTTTTTCATATGAACAATCACTATGTTTTGTTTTTTTTTTTCCTTACACTGGTCTATAATAGAAAGAAGACCAAGACACCCACACAAAAAGGGATATGGAAGAAAGAGCAATAAGCATAGAAATTCCAGAAGTGTTGAAAAAGAAGCTTGAGGAAGATTGTTACTATATTAATAGAAGAAAACGGGTATGAAATAAAAGCAATGGAATTAATGTGCATAGGGGATGGGGAGGCCATTGGAAGTAGTTCTTATGTATAACAGATGGTTTGTTTTGAACTTCATTGCAAAGGTGGGTTTAGACAGTATAAAGAAGAATAAAAACATTGTAAGAATGTATCATTTCAGTACCCAATAGTGATTTAGAGTGCAGGCTGTTTTATAAAGCTGGAAATGTAGTAAGCTTGTTAATGTGGATATATTTTTGTTTCTCTAGACATTTATAAAGGATTGATCCAAAATGCAATTTAAGTGTTCAAATTAATCAGTCATTAAATAATGCATGCAATACAGACTTACTAAACTAAACTCTGTTACTGGTTCCTTGTTTACCTTTCTATATTTACTAATTGTTTTTGTAAAATATTAATTTGTTGTTTCTTTTTCAGCTAGTGAAACTGCCTTGTCAGACAAATATCATAACCATCTTGGAGTCATATGTGAAACATTTTGCTATTAATGCTGCCTTTTCAGCCAATGAAAGGTCTCGGCACCATCAAATGACTGCACATGCTAACATGAATCTTCATTATGTGCCACCAGAGAAGAAGTAAGTATTATTTAGTCTAACACTATTGTCACAAGAAGAATAACAGTACATTCCATGTTCTGTTTCAAGGCTGTCACTTCTGTGAGTTTGTAGTGTGATGTATGTCTATTCACAGACTTTAAAATATTTGATAGATACCTGTATCGCAGTAATGCTGACCATTTGTTTATCAGAATACCTGTAATCTGAAAAGTCATTATGCAGTGGCATCAATATCACTTTTTATCATGTAAGTTCTTGTGAGTAGTGGAGAACTTTTTGAGCCCTGAGTAACTGATGCTAGAACTCCCTGCTTAAGTAAAACTGAACAGGCTGAAATTGTATAAAAAATGTCTTTTTTTTTTTTTTATAAATAGAAAACACTTGCAGAGAACTAGTACAGGCAGTTTATATTTTTAATTGACATGTAAATCCTGGAATCAATATGTGGGGAAACAATGGTGTCTAGTAACACTAATCTTGTTTATTAAAATTGATCACGTCTTAGTTGCTGTATTCTCAACTGAACTGTGTATTTTTCTACCATGCTACAAATGGAGTGTGTTAACCCTGTATTTGCAGTGTGGCTTTGTTGGTTAGACTACTTCTTTATCCAGGTCTATAGTGAGGTGAAACCTTGTATTTCATAAAAGAAAAGCTGACTTTTATTATCAAGTTCTATTTCAACAGTGCATGATTGTGCTATTTGCACTATTTTGGTCTGTATGAGTGTCTTGGTTTATACTGATGTCATTTGTCATTTGACAGATTGATATTTTCCTTCTTTGTAGTGTGATCTCCCAAATAAGTTTGGGAAACAGCAGAAATAGGAACAGAGAGCACATTATGGTTTTTAAGGGTGTATGTTTAAGTGACTTCAATAAAGAAGATGCTTCAATAGGGAAAATATGTATAACTTCATTTATCTACTAAGTAGGATAGATTCAACTGACAGCTTTACTGAATCGCCCTTACTGCTGTAACACAGAAGATAATCACAAAAAACATCTGGTTGGCCTCAAAGATCATCCAGTCCAACCTTTGACCCAGCACTGAAGGGTCAATGCTGAACCATGTCCCTAAGCACCAGGTCTGCATGCTGCTTAAACACCTCCAGGGTCAGTGATTATGCTACTGCCCTGGACAGACCATTCCAATGTTTGATAACCCTTTCTGTAAAAAAAAGTATTTCCTAGTATCCAGCCTGAACCTCCCCTGGTCCAGCTTGAAACCATTTCCTCTAGTCCTATTGCTTGACACCAAGGAGAAGTGACTAGCCCTCTCCTTACTCCAGCCTCCCTTCAGGTACTTGTAGAGAGCAATGAAGTCTCCCTTCAGCCTCCTCCAGACTAAACAACCCCAGCTCACTCAGAGGCTCCTCGTAAGTCGTGTGCTCCAGCACTGCGCTGTCCCTCTTGTAGGAAGGGGCCCAGAAGTGAACACAATACTTGAGGTGTGGTCTCAGTGCTGAGTACAGAGGCCTTATCACCTCCCTGTTCCTTCTGGCCACAGTGCTTCTAATACTAAGACAGGATGCCTTCTTGGCCACCTGAGAACACTGCTGAGTCATATTCAGTCAGCTGTCAACCAGGACCCTCAGGTCTCGCTCTGAGTTGCACGTTTCCAACTGCACCTTCCCTGGTCTGTAGCTTACCATGAAGCTGTTGTGACCCATGTGGAGGACCTGGCACTTGGCCTTGTTAAACTTCATGCAATTACCCTTAGCCCATTGGTCTAACCTGTCCAGGTCCTGCAAAACCTCCTTATCTTCTGGCTGATGGATACAGCCAGCCAGCTTGATGTCACCTGAGAATTTACTGAGGGTGTATTCAGTCCCCTCATCCAGATGGTTGACAAAGATATCAGAGAGGACAGACCCCAGTACTGGGCAATAGGTGACATCACTAGTAAAAGGATACCAACTAGGCTTATTGGGGTTGGCCATCCAGCCAGTTTTTCACCCCGTGGAGAGTGCACTTATCCAAGCCATGTGCAGTAATCGACTTTTGTGGATGAGGTAGATTTCTGCACATAATGGTCTCTGACCCAGTGTGCATATAGTATGAAATAAAAAGACAACCAACCAAAAAAAACAAAACAACCAAACTCAGCAATAGTTATGCCTGGCAGTATGATACAAATTTCTAATGTACATCATTGTGGCAGAATCAAATTACTGTTACCATACACATATATGTGGAGGTGCTGGAGCGAGTGTAGAGGTGGATAACAAAGCTGGTGAATGGCCTAGAGAATAAATCTTACAAGGAGCAACTGAAGAAGCTGGGGCTGTTTGGTTTGAAAAAGAGAAGGCGGAGGGGGAACCTCATCGCTGTCTACAGCTCCCTGAAAGGACGTTGTGGGCAGATTGGTGCTGGTCTTTTCTCACCTGTAAACCGGGGAATGGTTTCAAGCTGCAACTGGCTTAGACTAGATAGTAGGAATTTTTTTTTCACAGAAGGAGTAACCAGGCACTGGAATGGGCTGCCCAGGGAAGTGGTTGAATCATCATTCATAGATGTGTTTGAAAGTCGTTTGGATGTGGTACTTGAGGATATGGTTTAGAGGTGAACTTCCTAGAGTAGAGTTACCAGTTGGACTTGGGGATCCTGAGGGTCTTTTCCAACCTGAATCTTTCTGTGATTCTGTGAATAAAGCAGAACCATTGTACAATTGTTTGATGTTATTAAGCAGACATAAAACTCTTATTTTTTGGAAGTTATCAACATCAATCACTGTCTCTAAGGTTGCTTTTAAACACTCAGTATTATGTAGTGATGAAGCCAATATATCATAATTAAGATGCTAATAATCTGTAATAAAAGGGAATTTCCTACAGCTGCACTGAAAAATTTTGACATGCAATTTTGAAATTCATAGTCCTTTCTTCTTTCTAGTGTTGAGCTATGCAAAGAAATGGTGGATGGGCTGAGAATAACCTTTGACTTCACGCTTCCATTAATTTTACTCTATCCTTATGAGCAAGCTCAATTTAAGAAGGTGACCTCATCAAAATTCTTTCTTCCCATCAAAGAGAACTCAACAAGTACAAACAGGTAACGCAAGACCATGTTGTTATGTCTTTAGAACAGGTTGCTTTCTCACAGACTTCGGCTTAAAAATGGTATGTCAAACTTTATGTGGTTTTCTTACCTGAACTCAGAATTCAGGTTCTGAATTTTTACCTGGTTAATTTCAAAAGAGATTTGTACTGGCTGAGAGTTACATTGCAAATTTGTGAGGAAATTTTTTGTGTTAACTTCAAAATTTGAAAATAAATATGCTTCCACTTTGATAGTGGAGGGAGAAGTATTTAACAAAATCTGTGAAACTAGAAGAATCTGTTTTGGGGGGAGAGCTTTGATCTCTTCTGTAAAGTTGCTTTTATTTCCTAGAAATCAAGAGGAGCTTTCCCCAAGTCCTCCTCTGTTGAATCCACCAACGCCTCAGTCAACTGACAGCCAGCCTACAACAGGGGAGCCAGCCACGCCAAAAAGGCGAAAAACTGAACCTGAAATTATGCAGTCACTGAGACGTTCTACACGCCATAGCTCTAACTGTGACAGGTTATCGGAAAGCAGTGCTTCTCCACAACCTAAACGACGACATCTTGAGACCCCAGCTTCTATGCCAAAGCTCTTCCTTCACCTAGAAAAAAGTAGGTTTTGCTCTTAAATTACTGCTTTAAACAAGATTTTTAAGTCTTGCTTTTTTTTTAAATGTCATCTAGACTGCAAACTGATTAATGGAAGAAGAAATTAATTACTTTTTATATCAGTTACCTGTGAAGCTTATACCAAAGGGAGAAATAAAACACAATGTTGTCAATACTTTGGTAATGTATTTCCGCACAGATTCAAGGAGCTGCTTTTCTGTGAGCCTGTTTTATGAAATTTTGGCATTTAAGACTTTAAACACTGAAGTTGCAGGCCTGTGTTATTTTTAATGGCTTGTAGTTCCATAAAACAGGTCGTAAAATTTGTTTCTAATTTCTTTTGTTTTGTTTTTTGCTTGACTTTCGAAGAAACCCCTGTCCATAGTGGATCATCTTCACCTATAACTTTGACTCCTAGCAAAGAAGGGAGTGCAGTTTTTACTGGCTTTGAAGGTAGAAGAAACAATGAATTGAATGAGGTAATAGACTTTTGTGTTACTGTCCTAGATTTTATTGCTCTTAGAGTAGGGCTATGTAAGAATTAGGGGGTTTTGTATTACTTTTTTCATCTTTGATTTTTGAAGATCTTCACAGACTAAATTATTTATGGCATTATAGAGGTTTCATTACCAACGTTTTCATGTCTTATGTTTAGGTTTTGTCCTGGAAATTGATGCCAGACAATTATCCACCAAGTGATCAACCACCACCTCCCTCATATATCTATGGATCTCAACATTTGCTGCGGATGTTTGGTAAACTCATGGAAAACTCTGTGCTGAATCAGAAGGGCTTTATTTGTTTGTTTCATTTTGTTTGTTTGTTTGTTTTTTAGTGACCATGTGTATTTGATTTTCTTTGCTTTAACACATCAGTTCTATTCTGGAGAAGTGTACGTTTTAATTTGTTTAAAACTGAGGCTGCTCATAAACTCACATGTCTCTTTCTGGCTCTGTAAGCCTTCCTTAAAAGTAAACAAGCATTGCTTCCGGTACACTATCAAACATCAGCAAGCCAAGCAGCATTCACCTTTTCAGCGTATTTCCTCTCAGCAAAATATTGAAAGATCAGTGGGTAACTTGCACAGAAAAGTGGAGTGGAGGCTGCAGGAAGAAGAAACCTTTATGTTCCTTTCTACATAGTTGATGAAAGTAGTTAGAAGTTGCTTTTAAAAGAACAGATATAAACATTATTTCTCTTATTTACAGTAAAGCTACCAGAAATACTGGGGAAGATGTGCTTTCCTGAGAAAAACCTGAAGGCTTTAGTGAAACACTTTGAAATGTTTCTGAGGTAATGTGACACAATGTACCATAGCAACGTTGGCATCGCTACATAGATCTTGGCATCCTGGAATGACCTTTTTTTTTCCAAAGATGATGTTAATTTGTTATAACTATTAGAACATAATAAATCTAATGCAAGATGTTAATAATAGCAATTTGAAGAAAGATGAATACAAAATTTTTGATTCTATAACTCAGATTGAAGGGAAGCTGAACTCCCTACTTAAAATTTCAATAAGCACAACATGATGGAACTGAAGTATGAGTGTTATTTGCTAGTATGTATAGAATGACAAATCTGACATGGTTAAGAAGCATACTTTATGAAGAAATACAGACTCTCTACTGTTACTTTTGAAACCATAAATTGAGAGTTTTGGCGTTGCCTTGGTGTTAGAGAGAAACTTGGGCTTTAGAATGCTTTGAATAATGGGTAGGTTTAGGGGTTTTATGTTTGCACAGGTTTGGTTGGTGGCTGGTAATGGTGGTGTTGGTTTTTTTTGTTGTTGGTTTTTTGTTTTTGTTTTTTTGTTTTCCTTCTTTTTAAAGAAAAGTCTGTCCTAACTGAGCTTTAAATAGATTTCTCTGTTATGAAGTGTAGTGGCTTTCATAGGAACTCAAACTCTTTCAACTCAGACTCTTTCTGACCATTCTAGCTCCATGTCCTGGATTGGTATGGTCATAGCTGCACTGTGATCTGCCTTGTTTGTCAGGTACTCTATAATGTCTCTGGGTGACATCATAGTGGTAGTTATATACCTAGTGCAGCACTGTATTGTGAAGTGTCAGTACGGTGGAACATAAATCAGCCAAGGAACACTTAGATGTTTAACATTTGTAGCATGTCCCTCTGGAATAAATGTGAAACTCCTAACTTTTTGGTGAAAGACTCTCAAGTATCCATATATTGAAAAGTTACATAATGTGGCACTAGCATATCAAGAGTCCTGATAGAGAGATCAGGAGGATAAAATCTTTACAATGGGTATATTTCTACTGTTTAAAGAAATTAAAAGGTGTCTCAAGTGAAAAATGTTCAACAAAGTTTTCCTCTCGAACTGTTTACTTTTTAAGTTTTACTGTGGTTCTTTTTATGTCTGTATTTTGTCAAATTTGTATTAGTATGAAAAATATTAAGCACAACACAATCAGTGCTTACTATTGGAAAATCGTTTTTGCTTGGAGCGAATATTATTTAAAGCACTTACTGTGGATCAAATCAGTTTCTGTCAAATCACTACCTGTTTAGATTCTTCTGTGTTGGTCAGAGCAGGTCTTTAATCTTTAGCATCTTAAATGATGTTTTTTTTAAACCCCATCTATGCATGAGCTGTGGTGGAGTGGAATAAATGGGAAGGGGAAAATGTCCTTCATCTTCCACACAAGGAGCTTATTAAACTCCAAGTTCTAGTGCTAGTATCTGTATGTGTCTTATTTTTGCATCTGACTGTCGTATTGAGATGCGTAGTCATCTGTAAATAGAAATAATAATAACAGAAAGGCAGAATGAGTCCCCAAGGCATGCACAGCAAGGGTATCACCTATCTGGTATAGCAATTTGAGGATTCTGTGGTTTGTTTTGAAATGCTTTCTAAATCAGTGTCATCTCTTCTGCTGATGATGTTCACAAAGTTTCTTTTCTGTGATGAAATAAGGATTTTTTGTTTTCTCAGGCTGATCGATCTGAGAGTGTTCCTGAAAAAGCTTCTAAGTTAGTTACTGCTGTAGGAACCATTTGACCTTGGCTAGCTTTATCATATGTATTATTCTTAGACTAATTCATATACCAGCTATGCTGCTGTGTATTCAAGTAAGCGACACAGAAATAAATACAAATTAATAATTTTAATTTTTTTCAACTTGTATTCATGGGGACTCCAAATATTTCATCTGAATATTTCTCTGTCCACATGTCATTGAAAGTAATCAAACAATTACATTTTATAGAAACTTGTTCAGACTTGATCTCCATCACAGAAATACTTTTATGTTAGCTGTTTCTCATCACAGGAGAAAAGTTTGAGTGACATTTGTACTAGTTCTTCAGTTTGCACATTCTATAGTCTTTTTTGAGAATGAAGAGATGAATGGATTTTTTAATTAAAAATATTTCACAGTTCTGTTCTGGTTTACTGTTTGAGGGGTAGGAAGTGTCCTGCACAGTCTGCATGCATTAAATGGTAGCAACTGGTTTACTTTAGGCTGCCTAATTTCTTTTGGGGAAGTGCTGAGGAATGACAAGCTGAAATACTGCTGTTTTCTTGATTTTTCTAGTAGTGGACAAGGGATTGAAGCTGTCTATTTACATTAGTAAAAACATTTCTGAAACTTCTTTGAATTCTAGGTAGAGTAATTCAAACATAAGAATCATATGTGTTTTTAAATAAAACTCACATGTGGTACACAACTATCTAATTCTGGCATTGGTACTGATTTAATTTTGTATATGATTTTTAGAGCTAAAATTTACAATTTCTTTTTAACATTTGTACTATTAATCTTATGTGAGCAGAGAAACTGGTACCTGTTTAATATAATGCTTTGTCTAGAAGCTTGTTTTATTGAGTTGAGTCAGTACTTGATAGATGCATTGAATTCACTTTGAGGTGCTATATGGGTAATATTTTTCAGTCATACCTTCAGATTGCTGCTAGACAAGATTGATCTCAGTTTCCCAGACAACATATATTTTTCAGGGATGTATGAAATAGTCTTTTTGATTTTCATAATAAGTAGAAGCTGTTCTCTTTTTGCTTAGTGTAGTTTTCTACAGGTGTGCATAGTCCTAGGCTACATCAAGAGAAGCATGGCCAGCAGGGCAAGGGAGGGGATTCTGCCCCTTTACTCTGCTCTTGTCAGACCCCACCTGGAGTACTGTGTGCAGTTCTGGAGCCCCCAGCACAGGAAGGACATGGAAGTGTAGGAGCAGGTCCAGAGGAGGGCGATGAGGATGATCAGAGGGCTGGAGCAGCTCTGCTATGAGGGCAGGCTGAGAGAGTTGGGGGTCTTCAGCCTGGAGAAGAGAAGGCTTTGAGGAGACCTGATAGTAGCCTTCCAGTATCTGAAGGGGGCCTACAGGAAGGCTGGGGAGGGACTATTGACAAGGTCCTGCAATGACAGGACAAGGGGCAATGGGTTTAAACTGGCAGAGGGGAGATTTAGACTAGATGTTAGGAGGAAGTTCTTTCCAGTGAGGGTGGTGAGGCACTGGCACAGGTTGCCCAGGGAGGTTGTGTCTGCTCCCTCCCTGGAGGTGTTCAAGACCAGGTTGGACAAGGCCTTGAGTGAGCTGTACTAGTGGGAGGTGTCCCTGCCTATGGCAGGGGGTTGGAACTAGGTGATCTGTGAGGTCCCTTCCAACCTTACCATTCTGTGATTCTATAATGAAAATAACTTTCATGAAGAATATGGAAGTAAATTTCTCAATTATGTAATTTGCAGAAGTAAAATTATTTTTTCAAATTAAATACAAACCTCTTAGTCTTCACTTCAGATTATCTATCTCTGAAATAATTTGTAATACTTGCTGAAGAACAGCACTCTGAAATAGACGTTAGTGACTAACTCATCACTTGCTTTCACTGAATTTCATCACTTAGTTTTTAGTTCAGTCTCCAGGAGCAAGCAGTGGAAACTCACACAGTAACTGACACTTACTAACTGGCAATCTCATTAGCATAGGACCTCTGGTTAAACCTTTCATTTAAATTGTTTGAGGTAGAGTGAGTATTGCCTTTTATTTAATTCCATTATTTCAGGTGTTTTTTTAGTATAATGTTCTACGTGCTGTGCTTTATGACCTCTCTGTATTGTGAGGTACTGAGCATTCTCCAGAGACTGCTTAAGTGATGATAAATCATAGGCAAGAAGGTGCCAGGTTTTGGTTTGTCATTTCCATTGATTTTCATGGAGCCTTGATTTGGAAAACTGTTTTGAGATCACAGAGGTAATTTCTTAGGACTGTTGGCCAAATCTTAGAAGAATGTAACATGTTTGTTTTTAGAATAGCAAGACACATCTTCACTGATGTAATTTCAGTCAATGTCTTTTGCACTTTAGGGGAAAAAAAAAGACAAACTAAAAAGATACAGTACTTCAAAAAGCCATAGATATTTAAAGATTTTCATTAAATATGGAAGAATGACTGATTGAATATTTCTGAAGTAATGCTTTCAAAATTTCTAAGACACTTTTTTCCAGATGAGTCCAATATATAGTATTTCAGATTATGGAAAACTACATTCTTAATGGCAAAGAGCTTGTTTTGTTAAACCCACTGGTATTTCAAACTCAGTACACCTGATAAGTTCTGTTTTTTCAATTTAAATCTTATTTTTTTCCCCCCAGTGTTTTACAACCTGCCTGTATGTATTGTGCCTCTGCTTCATGGCCAGAGAAGTGATTTAATACTGTTGAGTATTTCGAGAAGAAAACCAATTCAGAATGTGACCGTATTAGAGGGCTGTGATGATTAAGTGTGTGTATATATAAAGAGTGCATATATATATATAAAGGTGACAAATTGTTTGAAATAACTTTAAGACATGTATTTCTGGTTTTGATAGCAGAAATTTTTTTGGGTGTAGTGATTTTATGTAATTGCAATGATGAATTATGACCACTAGTCTGTGCTGATGTACAGTTAATGAGATGTTGCTAGTGGCCTGCTGAGAATGAGTAGAAAACATCTTTAGGTGAAGTTGCTTGTGACCGAGGCCCTCCTCGTTGTGACTTGGTAAAATTGAAAGATGGCTACTGATTAAAAATCTCTTTTTGAAAGATCCACAGAAATGCACTTCTGCTACTCTGGCTTATATTGATTGAGATCTTTCTGATTGCTTCTCAGTTTTGGGATTAATTTGTTACTTGACAGAAGGGTACCTGTACTGCATAGAAATTTTGACATATTTTAAAACTTAATGGCATTGGAGCTTTAATTTAAGAAAAACCAAAATTCTAAGTGTCAATGGACAGGTGTGGATTTTAAAGGGACAAAAAGGTAAAGGAAAATTTTTGGGTTTTTTTGAGTTTTGAAATACTTTGAAAGGGAGGAATTTACTTGCACGTTGTTACCATTGTATTTGGACTTTGTTATATTCATTGAATGTGTAGAAAGGTAACTGCTATCATGAATCCTCTCAAACTTCAAACTTTTGGGACATTTTACATTGAAAACTTCTTAGTCAGTGAGTACCTGGTATTGTAGAAATTATTTTTTTTACTAGGCCTTTATTGTCCTGTTGCTCTGCAGAATCTGGTCACATGTGCACACTGTTCTTTGTAGTTTTGCTAGAAATAGTTCCTGTAGCATATGAATTGTTTTTCTTCCTTCTCCTTACCAAATTGTCAGGTGCCTGGCTGTTTGAATGAGGAGCATCTTCAACATCAGCAGAGTTTTGGATCATACATCTAAAGTGAGAGGTTGGCTAAAATAATCTAAGTGGTAGGGTAGTTCTTTTAGAATGCAGTTTTAGGAATTGGTTCTGGCATCTCTGCTGGCCTTGCCAAAAAGAAATCTTCAAGACCAACCAAGAACTCCTGCATTGAGCTCTTGTAAGAATGTTTTTCTAGAAGTTCTTCTAGAAGTTACAGCTTCTAAGTTTCACTCGCTGAATCTGATGAGCTGAAATGTTGTGTTGGTAGTTTAGTATCTTCAGAGTTCTCTGTGCTTGCCCTTTAAAGGCCAAGGTAGATGTTGTCAGTTTCTGTATGCAGATGAATGACAAGCATACAGTCAACAAAACAAGTCTATTGGTTCCTTTGGCATGGCTCTTGAGATACTGGATATCAGAATAAACATCTGAAATTTTTCAGTTAATTTGTTCTGTTGACTGCATTGCAGCTATGATGAACTTTGTGTTGGCAAATTTTTGCTGATCAGCATTCTAGGTGAAGGCAAACCTATCAGTTGACTGGGATGAGGCCAGATGATGGCATACACTTTTGTGTGAAATGAAGAGTTTTAGCTTTCAGATGCTGCATTTGAGTAGTAGTCTTAGAAAGGAGATAGCTTCCTAATCTGCAGATATTTCTTTTGAGGAGTTGACTCAAAGTAAGGATCCATCGTAATCTTTAAGCAAATTCTTTTTAGATTGATCATTACGGTTGCCTTCCAAATAAGATCTAGCCCAGGCCAATGATTTCATAAAAGCATCTGCTTATCTTTTAGAACTCATAGCAGTAGCTCAAGTAACTCTGTATTTTTATACCTTTTATGGCTGAGGTTGTCTTTCTTTAAATTATTAGGATTTTCCTATCTTAATTTTCATGTTTTTTTAGGCCATCCCTGAGTTTATTGATGTGATGGTAACTGACATTTAGAAGAGTGCTTTTCTTCATGCAGAAACTGTTTAGGGAATAGGTTGTGCTGACATGGCCAAGACAAGGACATTTTCAGTACCAGATGACACTCTTTAAAGCTTATACTAAGTGACGCTGAGAAATGTTCCCGACATGTATGTGTCAAGTGGCCTTTTAATGTTGATAACTTCAGTACTATGCCTCTTTTTGGGAGATCTGTCTGTGTAACTAGTAACCAGGTGGTAGTATATTTATGAGGCTGTTGCTTAGAGTCAGGGGATGAGCTTGCTTACAGACTACTGTACCTGAAGGTAAGAACATAGAAATTTTTTTCAAGCTAGGTTGCTCATGTGTCTTTTTCCTTTGTCTTCACCTACTCTATTGCTGTCTGAAGTGTCGCTCTTTTAAGAACCTGTGGTATAGAGGTATATGAGCCATGAATTATCCCATGTTACCTCTATGTTCTGAGCAGGAGTGTTCTTGTGGTTGCTCATGATGAAAAAAAAGTGTGCAGGTGGATGTTTGTGTGGACTGTGCATCTCAAAACTGTTATTCATAAACAGGTTCACTATGCAGGTGTGCACATGAGCTCCATGAAAACTGTAAAAGTGGAAAAGGCAATAATGCAAGGAGGTGACTGCATTTATCAGATTTGTGAGTTAAAGGTAATTAAACAATTTCTGGATAGTTAAATAGCAGTGTACTTTCTGATCTGTAGGTGAGTGTGGGCTCTGCTTGCCAAGTACTACTCCCTTTGTTTTTAAATCTTGGCTCATGACTTGCAGGTAGATGCTATTTCAGCTTTTCCAAGAGCAAAACATTAGTGAGATATCCATTAGCGAATAGTTGTGAGATTCCCAGTATTTCTGTGACTGCTTTCTGCACTGTGATGTGAATAGAAAGCAGCTTCAGAAGAACCACTGCTCTCTCTATGCAGAGATATATACAAGGAGTAATGGGTTTAAACTGGAAGAGAGAAGATTTAGACTAGATGTTAAGAAGAAGTTCTTTCCAGTGAGAGTGGTGAAACACAGGTTGCCCAGGGAGGTTGTGGATGCTCCCTCCCTGGAGGTGTTCTAGGCTAGGTTGGATGAGGCCTTGAGTGACCTGTTCTAATGGGAAGTGTCCTTGCCTATGGCAGGGAGTTGGAACTAGATGATCTTTGAGGTCCCTTCCAACCTAAACCATTCTATGATTCTGTTCTCTAAGGGAGTGGGACAGAAACTGATGCTGTGTTCTTTAGTCTGTTCCCTCATGCTTCTCTACAGAAAGCAATTTGTATATGCTAGCTCTGGGATATTTTGCTTTTCACAAGTGTTACATTAAGAACAGAGAGGTGTACATCTGACTGCATGCATTCTGCATGCATCTCAGCTAAAATTTCTCATCTTTACCAGCTGTCACTTTAGCTTGCACCAAACTGGTGTTTATAATTCATGATTTCAAGACAAAATTAACCCGTTTCACTTAAGTTGGAACTGTCAGCTACCTTGTGTCTCTGAAGGGTCATCTGGTTTATTGATAGTCTTTTAAGACATACTGCCTTGTGTGATCTAGCACTTGGTACTGTTTTATGAAATGTTAGTTGATAACAATAAGAATTTGACCAGCCCTTGTAGTTTGTGATGATTGTTTATCTCTTGAAATCGTTAATGTGTGTTGTGAAGGGTTACTAACCAAATTTCATTTGTATCTCATCTTAATCTTGTGCAATATAAGTATATTAAAAGTTTGATTCAAGTCTGTTCAGTTCTAGGCCCTATCATGCTTACTTCATACCAACCTCTCACATATCCCAGAAGGTGATTCGTAGCTAATTAGTCAGAGGTCACAGCAATTGATAAAATCTCCTCAGTCTTCTCTTCTCCAGACTAGACAGCCCCAGGTCTCTCAGTCTCCCTTCATATAGTATCATAGAATGGTAAGGTTGGACGGGACCTCAAGGATCATCTAGTTCCAACCCCCTGCCATAGGCAGGGACACCTCCCACTAGTACAGGTTACTCAAGGCCTTGTCCAACCTGGCCTTGAATGCCTCCAGGGAGGGAGCAGCCACAGCCTCCCTGGGCAACCTGTTCCAGTGCCTCACCACCTTCACTGCAAAGAACTTCCTTCTGACATCCAGTCTAAATCTCCCCTCTGCCAGTTTAAACCCATTGCCCCTTGTCCTGTCATTGCAAGACCTTGTCAATAGTCCCTCCCCAGCCTTCCTTTAGGCCCCCTTCAGATACTGGAAGGCTACTACCAGGTCTCCTCGAAGCCTTTTCTTCTCCAGGCTGAAGAGCCCCAACTCTCTCTCTGTCCTCATAGCAGAGCTGCTCCAGCCCTCTGATCACCCTCGTGGCCCTCCTCTGGACCTGCTCCATATGGGTGATGCTCAGGTTCCCCAGTGATTCTAATAGCTCTCCACTGGACTCTTTCCAGCACGTCCCTGTCTCTCTTGAACTGGGGAACCCAAATTTGGACACAGTATTCCAGGTGTGGCCTCATTAGTACAGATTAGAGGTGAAGAACCTCCCTAGACCTGCTGGCCACACTGTTCTTTATCCAACCCAGGTTGCTATTGGCTCTCTTGGCCACAAGGGCACATTGCTGTCCCGTGGAGAACTTGCTGTCTACCAGGACTCCAAGGACTTTTCTCCATGGAGCTGCTTTCCATCAGGGCAGCCTCCAGCCTGTATCAGTGCCTTTTGCTATTCCTCCTTAGATGGAGGACCCTGCACTTGTCCTTCTTAATTTCATGTGGTTAACCTTCACCCAGCTCTCCAGCCTATCCATATCTCATTGGATGGCAGTTCAACCTAACGGAGTGTCAACTATTCCCCACCCCCAGTTTTGTATCATCAGAAAACTTGCTGAGGGTACACTCAAATCAATCCACTCATCCAGGTTGTTGACAGAGGTATTGAACAGGACCCAGTACTGATCCCTGGGGCTACAGGTCTCCAACTTGACAGTGTATTGATTAAATATTGGAGGGTTGAATCTGGATTTGTTCTTAGTTAAATAAAACAGTAAAACTTCTTTACTTCTGGCTCTTTTTTTTTTTGCCAAAGTTTGTCCAATTTTTACTCAAATGTTTAGTAAGTTGTGCATTGATTGTGATTGTATTTTGTTCTTTCAGGGGAAAATGATTCACTGCTGTTTTTATTTAGTTTATTTACATGCCTTTATTTCTGTAAATATAAATTACAATGAAACTCTAATGTGATGTGATAATAAACTTTTTTGATTTAGCCAAATTGTTTTAATAGAACTTTTAGAAAATTCTCTCTCAACCTTAATCCTTTCTTCCTTTTGCTAGTACCTGCTCAAACAAATATTGACAGAAATTTTGTGCTTGATTAGACACCATTATGGGTCATGCAATGTAACCTTTTCTATTCAGCAAGATAGAAAGAGGCTGTTTGATCTGCTAGAAGTATATGGTTGTCCAGACAGTTAACTTGTGTGTCTTAAACCTGAAACATTTTACATCAGAGATCACCATAGATCCCTCTATAGTGTTTATTACACAGCTGCTATGAAATAAACAAGTATGGAGAAAAGTTGACAAAAATGCCTTCTAAATAAATCACAACACATTGTAGGATTGGTTTATTCTGAAAAAAAGCTTGTATTTCTTACTGCTTTTCTTAAAATTAGTAGGGTATAACCAGTTTTTCCTCCAGCTCAGCAGTTGTTTTATGCCTATGTTTATGTACAAAGATGTCTGTATAAATCAACCTCTTTTTTTTTTTTTCTTTTATCTGTGGTTTTATGCTGTAGCACCTTCTATATGGGCTCTCAGCAATTATATATTCCTGATTAAGTTTAGATTGGTTTACATATAGAATCTTGTCAGTATTCTTTGATGCTTTGACTCTCAAGATCAAAGGACTTGCCTACTTCAGACAGTGTAGCTGTGAGTGAGGTTGGAGAAACACTATTGTTTTAATTATCTGTAGATTTTTTTAAAAAAATATTTTTATTATATTATCTGTAGATTTTAAAAAAAATATTTATTTTTAATTTGGAGTTTCTGTGTCCGGGGTCCTGGTTATACAAAACTGGTGTTTTTAGTTTCCAACAGTGAAGTCACCTCCCCATCCAGTGGTTCTTGAGAAAAAAAAGGTTCTGCAAGTGATGTTTTCTGTTGTTCTGTGCTTCCTACTGTAACTTGGAGAACCTGTAGCTAACGTTTTGTCATGTTTATTGATACTTATCTTCAATAACCAGATTTTTGGAGGTTTGTGTTGGGGTTTTTTTGGGGGGTTTTTTTGTTTTGTTTGTTTGGGTTTGGTGTTGTGGGGTTTTTTTGTTTGTTTGTTTTTTGGGTTTTTGTTTGTTTGTTTTTTCCTTTCTGTTTTTGTTTTTTTTTTCTTGGAAGTAAAGCTTGAATGTGCACTTCTGATTTTAAGAACCATTTTACCCCTATTTGTATACCTGGTATCTTTGCGTGGAAAGGAAACAGCAGAGTGTTTATAGTAATTTTTACTGTTCGCTACTGTTGTTTATAGCAGCACTGTTTATTTTAATTCTAAACCAAGGAAAGAGTTTTGTTGTGTGCTTGGCTGTTTGAAGGCCATCTTGCATAAATCTGGAGTTAGGGAACTGGATTTGCAAAGGATGTGTAGTTGTCTTTGAGGACCATTTTAAAATCAGATACTAATGAGTAGTGGAGACCATAAATGCAAAGATACATGAGGTCATATCATTGCTTGCCTTAGAAGATTCAGTGTGGCTTAATGGCTATTGGCCATTTGTGTAAGATATTGACATGTGGTGGCAATTGAATATCTTAGTTTCAACATAGAAGAAAAATAATGTGCTGAGCAGATGACTGTCGAAAGTGCTGTTCATGTCTTCTGTGATAGTTTTTTTGCATTCTTTTCCAAGCATAGCTTCAACTTCCGGATTCCTTTGGGGTTTTTGTTTGTTTGTTTTGGTTTGTTTTTTGCTTTTTAGTTTAGCATTTTTTTTTACTGTCATCTGGATTTGAAAATGGTAGAGGAAGATTCTTTATTGCTATATAAAACTTCGAAAAATAGGGCAGACCTTTTATATACCAAATTTCAAAGTGTAATAATTCCTAATTCCCAGGCTGTGGTTTTGTTGATCTTAAAAATTAATTTGAAAATAACTTCTCCCTTAAATGTTTCATATTCTTTCTTTCTTTTTTTGGTGTACTTTCTTCTCAGGTTTTTAGCAGAATACCATGATGATTTCTTCCCAGAATCTGCTTATGTAGCTGCATGTGAAGCCTACTACAGTACTAAAAATCCTCGGGCCATCTACTGAAGCTGTTAATAAAGGTTAAAGCCTATGATATGTAGCCCATGACCGTGCGACTTTGCCACGTGGCTACAAGATGAAGATGAAAAAGGAATTAAAACAGCTTCTGAAGAAACAGGGAAATGACTTCTGTGATGGTCTGATTACTTAAGAACGAAGAACTTCTTTTCAGAGATGCATATAGACAGCATTGTGAGTTGCATAGAGGACTGGATATGACTCTGACCTCATAAATAAAGAAGCCTTGTTCTGACTTCTAATGCATAGGACTGCATAGGACTACTAAAGAAGAAAGGAGATGCATTAGCAACAGAATATTTTCGTGAAGATAGGTCGTCATGCTGTGCTTTATCTTAGCTCAGACTCTGCAACCTGGGAAATAAGACTTGACTACACAGTAAAGAGAATGGACAACCAATGTATTATGGATTGCATTTTCCTCAAATTGCACTTTAATTTTTCTGTGGAACTGTCCTGATGGGAAGCATCACTTAATGTAAAGGTGATTTTGTTGTTCGGGTAGCATGACATCTGCCTCAAGACCTTTGTTGCTTGAATGAAAGGTGTGTTGCTTACTTTGCATTTTGCAAAGGTGTGTGTAGATGTGTGTATACCCTTTTTTTCTTAGTAAGCCTGCCAGAGTTCCAAGGAAAGCATACGTTGTCAGTGGTCCAACATTTACTTGGCAATAAATGATTTACAGAGCCAGTCGGAAAGACAGGATTTCCTACAAGGACATGGAGTAGTCCCAGTGGTGGCAGTTCAACTGGCAACCAGTTCTTTTCTTAATAAAGTCCACTGTGGCTGCTGTGTAAATGTGTGATTTTGACTGTCTAAAACATCTTCTTTGTGCTTGGTTAGTGTTTTTGGGATTGTGAATTGTGCACATAGTGAGAGGTGGAGGAATTCACAGCACAGGGAGAAGCCCTTTCAGTATCATTGGATTTTATTCTACAGACTTGAATAATTTTTTAGATGTAATTAGATACTTTATCTCTGGAAATAGGTATTCAGTGAGAACTGAGTGCCTAGAAATCTGACAGCATATTCAGTAGAAACTAACTGAAATAATTTTCTTGTCTTGATTGTCATCAAAACCTCATCCATGACTTAGAACTCTGGCCTTACAATTCCTTTGCTATGTAAAGACAGACACAGCTCTTAAAAATACTGAGAGAAAATAAAACTCAAGCTCACAGACTCTACTGCTTTAATCACTGTAATATGTCCTTGTTCAGAAAGCTTCTGTTGGAACCCTTACCTGTACTGTGAAACTCAACACAATCATCCCAGATTTGCAGAAGCTAGTAGTTAGGAGGAATCATCTTTCAAATGTAAATGGCATGCTCAGTCTAAGAGACCAGAAAAAAATCTGAAATATACTACTGGCATTTATTGTCACTTATTTTTGAGTGTACTTGCATGTTAAGGCTTTTGAACTGAAAAGATAAAACTTACTTTGTTTTTAGCAATTCACAATTGCTTTTCAGAAAAAAGCTTGTTAAATTTAATGGTTGTTGAACAAATGTTTGGCATGGATGCATGCAGCTTTGGTGATCCTTATTTCTAGAGATTACTATTTAATGGCATTTATTTTTCTAATATGCTTGTGGTGCCACTCCCCCCAACACCACCGCCACCTACCCTATAGCAGAATACAAGTACCTCAAAATCCACTTTGCAGATATGTTTCACTCTAGGCTTAGACCCTGTTTTTCTGAACACAAAATTTCACAAAATATTAATGACTGTCAAATGAGGCTAATCTTGGAATATTGCCTTAACTTCACCCTTAATCCTTTCTATTGCAGGAATATTAAGCATATGTATAATAAGGCAAATCTGGTTTTGTTCCGCTGTTGGTACTGATGAATGTAAGGCAAGTTATGAACAGAGTTTAAACCTTATTGTGAGTCTCTAACTCCTAAAATGACAGTTTCTGCATTCAGGGGCTGTTAATACTGCTGGTGCTGCCTTGTCAATACAGTATGATGCTCAAAAGATGTGATGGGTGTGAAAATTTTTAGTGTAGTCTTCATGTGAACAAACGTTTGTAAAAATGTCTTGGACCTGCTGTTGGATATTACATTGCAAACTATGTTGTCACAACAACCAAAAAAACTTGAATTGATATGCCTTCCCCTTTCTCTTTGAATTCAGAAAAGTTTAGACTTGCATGTTCAATTACAGTAATGTATATCATTGACACCCCTCTTGCATACTGTCACACCACTTTTACTGCTTTTGTATTTTTATATTTGATTTTTATTTTTTAATACGAAGCAGTGCAAGAGATTTGCAAAAACTTGAACCGGGTTACCTAACAGGGTAGTACTTACTAGTCTTGAAATGTGTGGAGACTTACCAGTGTGGCCCCTAAAATTCACTTGGAATGGAATATTCAAGAGCTGATGTGGCCATAGGGAAAGCTTAATAGTTTAGGTACTCTGCTGGTGTGAATATGTAACTGTTTGAATGTCCTTGACAGACTAGATTTTTGGTGGGATTCACATCCAACCTGATAAAAGGTTTCTGCACTTAACTTGTTGTTTGTTGGTTGCTGTTTATAGAGCTACTTATATCAATGTTTTCTAACCTGATTCCGTCAAAATGCCTTAGGTTAGCTGAAGAAATGTGAAAAAACTGACTGAAGCAGGCTAGGGAGGGTTCGTATCGGTAAGCCTGCCAGCAGACTTCAGAGGCAGCCTCCTGCAGAGGAGGAGCTGAGAAGGCAGCTTAATGGGCAGTGGCAGTTTACACTGGCGTAGCTCTGTGTGTGTGTCACATGTGCTCCGTTTCCAAAATAAGGGGGTTTTGTTTGTGTGTTTAAGGAAATTATGCCAGTATATTTGTAGTGCAGACTTAAACCAGTAAATTTCTCTGCTGAAGATAGGTCCTTGCACTTGCTTTCAAGAGCAGGTTGCCCTGACAGGAAGTGTGGTTGCAGGGTTTTGAATGTGACATTCTTGGGAGAAGCAGAGAACAATTGTGACCTAGGATTAGGAGCAGGTAGTGCAGCTGTAGTGACACATGAAGTGTGCTACCATGTAAGTACCTGAGATGCTCAGTCTGCACAAATACTAATCCTGATTTTGCCAGTATGAAGGTATCAACTAAATTGGCACTGCACCACCACAGAAGTACGGAACTATATGTCAAGTGCTTTATATAGATTGTAAAAATTACCAAAGAATATATGTACAGAATATAACTTTAATATTATTAATTCCTGCTTTTAGGCTTTAATTTTTACCTGTAAAAAAACCCCACCCCAATGCTGTTCTTTTTGTGTGCACTATCTAGAGTTGCTGCATTGCCTTTAACTTTGCTGTTGCATTGCTGTTTTTCAAGCTCAGGCTTTCATGTTAGTGTCCTCTTGTGGTGAGATGACTGAGGCAGATGTTACTAGTGCTAATTTAAATTGTATTCTGTGTCCTGTTCTGAAAGTGAGCTTATGCAGATATTAGGGCTTACCCTTGACATTTAGCGTGGGCTAAGAGCATGTGTGTGTGTGTGGGGTCAGCTTTTGTCTGAAATGTTCAGTGGGAACTTGTCAAACACTAGCACAGGATGACCTTGCTCTGCATTATGCTAAGAGGCATGTCTTCAGTCAAAGAGGTAGTAAAAAACTGTTGAAAAAGCTTTTCAATGTTTCCATCATAAGAAGTCTTATCAAGACATTTAGGAAATACACTGGGGAGATTAACAGAGTTCAAATATATATTAATTTAGTAAATCTTTCATTTCTTGAAAATTATGAATTTTCCCCTCTGGAGTCTTAGTGTGTCTCCCAAAACTACATATACAGGGTTGCAATGTGCTTTTCAGGATAGTGGGGAAGGAAACAATATGTATTAGCTTTACTTGAGACTCATGTCAAGCTATACAACAGCATAATGCTGACAGCTGTTGGACAGAGTCACATCTTGACTTACGGCTTGCTGTGTGTGTGATCATTTTTAATTTCCTGCACTATTAACAGAGGTGGAAAGGAAGTTTTCACTTCAGGGTGCACAAACACTAATCTCTAAATTCAAGGTTAAAATGCCAAGTAACACAAATGCAAGCATGCTTGGGCCAAATGCATCAAGAAATACCTTTTTGTCCTATGTACTGCAGAAGCTCCTTTGTGGTATGGGGTGATGCAATTAATTGCATTAAGTCAAGTTATTTATTGTTCTGTATGAATCTCTCTTTAATGAGATTACCCAGAACAATGGTTCTAGATGGTATGTTGGCAGTGTGTTTCACCACAATCAGTTCAACCTTGATGTGTTTACATAGTTGTTTTTTTACTTGCTTATGAAATGGTGAATTTGGAGAGATTTTCAGCTTTTTGTATAGCTGCATAATTTTTCTGTATGAAGTTCATTAATACACTCCTACACTGTACCAACGCAGTGTTTCTACCTCATTTTTTGGTGATTCTTACTTTAACAGCAACACACCATACCATCACTCCCATTCCCTACCTCCTCCTACTCCCCAACTACCCCACTCCCCCTCCCCCCCCAGCCCCCCAAAACTGGGGTATATATTGCCTTGGGAAAATGTTAAAACAGTGACTGAGTGGCAGATGTAGATACTTACTAAGATCTGTCTCAATGCATCCTCCCTATTGCATGCATTATGTATTTTTCCCTCTCTAATTCATGTAGCAGATGACTTTTTTTTGCATTAAGGCTAAGGATTATAGCCAGCTGAATAAAATCAGTGAAGTACAAACACATGCTTCAAAATGAAAAGGAGAAATCTATTTGTTGGAAAAAAGGAAAAGGCAAAAGAAAAACAAGTGTATGGTGTGTTCCACCTGTATGTCAGCTGAGAGTGGTTGTTCATACCAAGTGAAGTGGATAACATCAAAAACAATGAACAAACATGTGAGATGCAAACTGATTAATACAAGCTTTCACAATATAAGTGTCTGCAGAGGGTTGGAGTAATTTTCTCTCTTTCATTGCTAGAAATGGTGGAGGAAATTTTTTTTTTTTTTTTCTCCCTTACCAATATATTATACTGGTTCTGCTTCTGGGGAAAGCGACCCAGGTATAAAAGCATTACATAGTACAACAGGGGGTACATCAGGGCCATGCCAGAAAGCAAAGTGTTGTTTACATAGCAAGAAACGTAAACATGTTTAGTTTCTGGAAAAATCACAGAATCACAGAATGTCAGAGACTGGAAGTAACCTCAAAAGCTCATCCAGTCCAACCCCCTGCCAGAGCAGGATCACATATACCAGATCACACAGGAACGCTTCCAGGCAGGTTTTGAATACCTCCAGAGAGGGAGGCTCCACAACTCCCCGTGGCAACCTGTTCCAGGGTTCTGTTACCCTCAGATGTGCAGCAGTAGTGTACTGTTTGCACCACCAATATCTCTGAACATTGAGTAGATGTTAAATTATTTTTCCCCTATTCTATTATTATCTATTAATAATTGCTAATCTGATAATGAAGCTGTTAATCTTGTGTCATGGATTCTGTTGAACCTGCTGCTGTTATTCATACCATGCAGTCATGCCAGCTTTGCAAATTAAAGTGTTAGATGGACTAAGGTACTATGGGGCTTGAAGTTCACATTGCAACACAGAAGGCTTCCTGTTCTGGTTGTTGCTTCTGGGTTCCAGCTTCTTGTGTGTGGTCTCTTTTGCTGCAGGCATGGTGGTGAAAAGAGTGAGAGTCAGGTGGTTGCTGGGCTTGGCTTTCTGGTTTTTTTTCCCCTGTGTATTTCACTGCACTTCTTTTTACAAATAAACTAAGGTGTTATTAGACTAATCAGATTATTGGCTAAAGTAATTATGCAGTGTGCTTATATGTTACATTAAACTCTTTGTCTCAGTCATGAGTTTTGTGTGTTACTCTTCCTCTTTTTTGTGTTGGGCAAGCAGGTGGTTTAGCCCTTGTGCTAAACTTACATTCTTGAAGACCATGAAACAAAATTACCTCCCAAGTACATTTCTTAGTCCCTTTATTCTTCCTTGACTTTTTTTTTTTTCATTTTTACCCTGGAAAATTACACAAACATGCTTTTGAGGAGAACGATGCTAACTTGGACTAAGCAAGTGGCACATTCTTGTCATAGTGTTTAGGTGTTTCTGATTTAATTTTGAGGTACAATCATCAAATGTGTGTTAAATGCAGTTAGAAATTTATTTGGAGGCTCAAAACCAACTCAGATCCAAAACAACTCAGGTGAATCAAATATTGTGCATGTCTAGTGAAGATATCAGATAATTTAAATATGCCTGAAAGTAGTTCTCCTGTATGTATTTCTGTATTTTCTGTTCTAAATGTGGCTCCCTGATTTGTCTTGGTTACTTGATGCCAAGTATTGTAAATGAAGGCCTTTTTCTAAAGTGTGAAATGGATTAAATGTCAACATGAGCAAACAAAGCATCAAATTCTGCCATCAATTGTGGTTTAAATATAGACATACTATCATCTCATGTTATGGGCAGAGAGATGTTCTGTCCTTTTTGCAGAAGTTTCTTAGAAATGCAACAGATTCGCCACATGGCTGACCTGGAAAATGTGTCTGTCTCTGTGGAAGGATAAGGGTAACCTGCAGCTCTTCACAAAATGCCTTCAGCCCATGCAGAAGGTGCTTATTGTGTTCCACTAGTGGCCTGGGGCTATTGGTAACCATGCCATGAGATTTATTCCTCAGATGGAATAAACCATCACAAGCTGCCTCTTACACTTGTGTTTTAATGACAGCAATACAGCAAATGCATACATAGTTGATATTTAGCAAGAGATTTTATGGCTTACAACCTTCTGTTTTGTAGGCTGTGGAGTTAAGAAATCTGAAGTAGTTCTGTTTAGATTTCACATGCATAACTGAGTAGGAGCTAGATTTTGCTAAGAGTTTTTAATCAACTTAATGAGGATTTTATTTTCTGTTGCTGTGAGTGACTGCTGCAGTGATAAAGCTTCTTTGGCATTAGAGATTTGTGCATTTTAAAAGAAAAGTTTCTAGAAGCTGAGTAGTAACTAATTGAACATCTTGTAAAAATTTGCTTACTGGCAGATGGGTGATATGACACATGTAATATATATGCAGTACTGCTAACTGCAGGCATTAGATATCATGAGTCAGACCCTTAAAAGTCTTGAGAGTGATTAAGAAAATGTGAAGATTAAGTCTTGTTCCTGGGGCCCCTAGGGTAACATGAGTCAAGCTTGTGACAAGGTCTGCTTAAGATTTTGGAAAGGAAAACCAAGGGCTTTGACTAATCCAAACTTTTAGAGTTTCAGAGGGGGGAAAAAAAGGAAAAAGCAGAAAACCTTGCAAGACTGGCAATAAAATGATGATTTGGCAGTGCTCTAATAGAGCATGATGCCATTAATCTGAAAATAATCGGAGGCTGAATTTATTTGTGAACATCTGTGAGATCATAACACAAACCTTGGATGGCAAGGTTTTCCAGGTAGGGCAGTTACATCTGCTAATCTACAAAACAGCCTCTCTTTGCCAAAGACATGAATCTAAATTGGTAGGTTCATGTTTTTCACTTGTTTAGAATGGCTGTTAATAAAGTGAGAGATATATTGTTTGCCACAGTAACAGAATTACCCTGTGCATGATGATAAAACTGATGAAATCATGCATCAGAGGAAAACAGGAAGCAAGATGGGAACTCTGCTGTTTCAACACTGTATGTACAGGAGTAACTTGTTTATGTTGTTAGACCTGCTTGTCGAATTGCTTATCTCTCTCTGGTTGCAACAAGAGAGACAAGTTGTCACTATTGTCCTGGATCCAGCTCTGTCAAAGACAAGAGGTGTGTAAAGAAAAATCTAGATTAAGATCAGACCTGTGTAAGACAAAGGGAGCAATCCACAACTCCTTTGGCTTTCCAAATCTAGTACGACAGTTTTTATGACTGTTGTTGCTTAATTTTTCCAGTGAAGTTATTTTAAAGCAGACCAAAAGTTTTAGCACGTGTGTCAGCTTTGCAAGGTGTGATGGGTTGAAATTACCCCCAAAATAGAATCACCAGACTAGCTCAGAAGGTTTGGAAGCAAAATGAAGCTATATTTACAAGCAAGCTAAAATCTAAAAGCACGAAATATAATTTATATGTGCAAAATATATTTACGTATGTTTACAACTATTTGCAACTCAGAAATAGCACAAGGACCTCCTCAGATTGTTCCCCCACCCTTCAGGACAAGGGAACAAGGGAATTGCTCTCCACCCAGAGCAAAAGGAGAGAGAGAGAAAGGGCTACTGTTAGTACTTAGCCATAACAAGAGTCTCAGCCAAGCTCTGTGTAGCAAAAGCACCAGACCAAGCAAAAAGAGAAAAGGAAGAAAGAGTAGTTTGTGCAACGCACTTTATCCTAATCCAGCAAGTGATTGGAATGATATAGACTTATTATTATTTTACTTTTGCATACAGTCTTCTATTTACCCTTTATTTTTTTAATTGAACATATTTGAAATTTTCCTATTCTATGTTTATAATTTAGAATTAGGCTAGAGAGTTAGTTTTAAACTACCACACAAGGCCACCTGGGATGTACAGATTGAGCTTCACTTGCACTTACATCTGCTGGGGGATGTATGAGTCTTGCCAATGGCAGCACACCAACGTTCCTGCAAGAGTAGCCACTCAGAAGCTGGGTGGAGGACCAGAGCAGAAACGCAGTGGCAAGTCTGTTTAACATACACTACTTTAAGTGTTGATTAGGAAGGGGTGGGTCTGGGGTTCATAACTACTCAATCTGAGACCTTTTGCTGCGCCCTCTACAGGCCTTGCTGCATAAGGCCACTTCCTACATTGGTTATATCACTGTACAGAAAGAACAGCGAGAGCCACAGACCTGGAAAGAAAAGTTTTCTTCCTCGTTCAGCGGGAGAGTATTATTTTACTTACTTATTGTGGTTTCTCTGTGACACCACCCTGCTATGGAATACTGAAGTAATTTATCTGAGGAATACTGAGTCCAGATTGTGAGATTGTGCAGATTGTGAGCAGCCCGCCAGCAGGTAGGAGCGGAACTGTCCTGGGCTCCTCATGCGGCCCCGCTGCAGCCAAAGCTGGAGCTATCAGAGCGTCTAAAAAGCAAGAAAACAGACACCTAGACAAAAATGTTGGATCTCCAGGAAAAGACAAGAGAAGTGCTATTGCCAGTTTGTCAAAACATCGGAATGTGGATATCTTGGTTGCAGAAGTGCTGAACAAGATGAGCCACAAAGTTCATGCAGCAGCATTACAGGTGGCTCACCAAAAACCACAGCCTACCCTGGAGAAGTTCATACTGCCTAAAAGAATTTGCATTATTCAACAGCCACAGAGATGTTAAGATATTCATTGAAATATTCTGCTTACTTTAAAAGTGAGTTTCTGTTGTGAGTAGCACTTAGCACAGTGGTAAGATGATAGCAAGCTGTGTGCCTTGTATCTTACTGTAATTCTGTAACTGGTAATAAGATACTTTCTACAAGTTAAAAATATTGAGGTCTGTGGTATTGGGTTGGACTTGATGATCTTTGAGGTCTCTTCCAACCTTAGTGATACTGTGACACTGTGATTTCAGAGTGCATGAAGTTCTGCTACAAATCCGAACCTCTGAATTCTTCAGGTAAAGAACATTAAAAAGGGAACTGCGATCCAAACTAACCAACCAAAATCCACAACAAGCAAGCAAACCCCAACAAACACAAAGCAACTACAGAACTAACCAACCAAATGAACCCCACAAAACCCCCCCACCCAAAACAACCAAACCTAGAACTTGTTCTTTCTGTTGCTGCTCAAACATGGGGTAGCATTCATCTCAACAAACAGAGATGACAGCAGCTAGGATGTCCATGTCTGAACTTCTATAATCTTTGGACAGAAGAGGTAATTCTAAGATATGAGTGATCTAGCAGGCTGTTGAGCCACGAGGCTGCTGTTACTGCTTACAGAATCAGAAGCATGTGCATACATTTAGATGAGATTATCTGTTTCTGTGGTATTTGTATAAATTCAAACTAGTTTGGGGGCAGTCTAGAGCATTTTGCTTAGTGTTTTTTCCTCTATTTAGGAGATTCTTACAAATAAATATCAGGTTTTGTCCAAGCCCAGCAAAGCTTAGCTGTCATTCTATCTACGTATATTACAAGGACATTCAGAAACCCATGATGCAAGAGGAAAGGTAAAGGCTTGGGAAAAAATAAACAGAACATGTGAAGAGGGTGAGAGCTGGCAAATAACAGGGTTAATCCTTACACAGTGTGCAGTTGGATGCAGGCAAACAGAAAGCACAAAGCAGGTATGGTCAACATTACAGATTTGCTTGCCCCTCCTGTAAAATTTGGACTGTAGCTGCTGGTGCCACGCTGGCAAGCACAGCCAGTCAGTGAAACCTTTCTGAGGAGCAGAGATGCTGTGCAGCAGTTTGTGCTAAAATGCTGAGAAAGATGGTGCTGCTTAGTGAGAAATAAACATCAACTTAAGTATTCTTCCCATTGCAGGACTTCTCTTTTCTCCAGTCCAGTACCGACCGTGATTTTTATAATGCTCGCATCATTTGCTCACATTGCTTTTCTAATCAGGAGCCCAGGATATAAAGAACAGTAAAGTATGCAACCTGGGTTTGGTTTTGCTATTCTTCTTGCCTAGCCTGTTGCATCAGTGATGAAGCCATGATTTTTTACTTTGCTGATTGAAGCACTATGTGGGAGCGTGTGGTTTGGGAGTTCCCCATCCCCCACACTTTGTAAAATGACCCAGACTAGAACTCAGCCAGCTGGAAGTTAAGGACTGAAGCTCTATTTACAGCTCAGCACAATGCACAAGCAGAGATATACACTATAGACAGGAATAGTTACAGAAATAGACAAGTTAAAGGGAACACAGAAACACAACTCCCCCCCCAGAAATCAGAGACCCCAGGAGGGGCTCCCAACCACCCTTCCACCTTCTCCCCACCCCTATACCTTACCCCAAGGTTTGCCTTACGTGCAAGGTGAGCTTGGAGGATTGGCCAGGGAGGTTAGAAGAAAAGTGGTTAGTGAAGATTAATCAGCAAAGAGGAGCCAGAAGCTAGACTACCCGAGACACTGTGCCCCCAGAGAGAGACAGACTGACTTATCTAATGTTTTCTTTCTATTCTTAAACATCTCAGCAAGCCTATGAGTGAAGTAGACATCACCATGTTTTCCTTTCACAGCCTATAGTGTAATTTTCTCTATTAAAATATTCCAGTTACCCTCAAACCAGCACAGGGAGTTTAAGCAGTGAACGACATCTTGGGGCTGGGTAGCAGCACACGGACTGCCTGACTGAAGCTGCTCTTGCTGATCTCTGCCTGGCTTGGAGGGAAGTGTCTATGGGGTGGTGGCTAGAAGAAGTGACTTGTAGGGCCATGTTTGGATATGGGAGAATAGCTGGTGTATGAGGTGAGAGTCTGGTCCATATGGTGCTATGAAAGGCTTCGAGAACAGGTAAGCTGCAGGTTGCCACATGAATTTAGGAGGCTGCATGCAGAGCAAGGTCTCATATGGTTTTCCTTAGGATTAGCATTAGGTTGTTTTTGCCATGTATGAAGTTCTGATGAAGACAGCTGTAGGGCATCATGAAAGAAGTTATTTCTGAATATACATTTAAAAAAAACCAAAAAAACTTTCCTTAACTTTGAAGCCACAAAAATTTTGTTCTGTTTGATAGAGAGGATCCAGAAGAGGCTCCATCAGAGGACTGGAATACCTCTCCTACAAAAACAGACTGAGAAAGTTAAGGCTGTTCAGCCTGGAGAAGAAAAGGTTCTGGAGAGTCTTTGTTGTGGCATTCCAGTACCTGAAGGGACCTTACAAGAAAGCTGGGGAGGGACTATTTACAGAGGCATGTAGCACTAGGACAATGGGCAGTGGTTTTAAAGCTACAGCAGGGTAGATTTAAATGGGACATTAAGAAGAAGCTCTTTACTGTGAGGTTGGTGGAGCACTGGAACAGGTTGCCCAGGGAGGTGGTGGAGGTCTCATCTCTGGAGACAAATTTAAGGTCAGGCTTGATGGGGCTCTGAGAAACCTGATCTAATTAGGCGTGTTCCTGCTTCCTGGAGGTGTTGCTCTATAGATGGCCTCTAGAGGACCATTCCAACACAGTGCATTCTATGATTCTATGATGTTACCTGTGTCATTTACATGGACATTTGTGCTGAAAAACCTAATGTTGCATTTTCTCTATAATGCCTTTGTTTGGTTTGGTTTTGTTTTGTTTTCTTCCCCTCTGTATGACAACCTTGAAGCCATTTTAGCTTAAGGCTGATATTTTGGATTTATTTGGTTTGATTTTCACGGTTTCTTTGTGTTTTTTTTTTTTTAACTGTTTTGTTTGGTGTTTTTTAGATGCATCAGTGGTTACAGCTGAGATCAGACAAATCTATAGAATATCTGGAGTGAACTTAATGTGCTCACTTACTACTTGTGAGTAGTCATCAAAGCTAACAAATCAACCCCCCAATTCTGTTTCCATTTAGGGCACCTGTGCACTAATAGATAGAAGGAAATGGTGAGAAATTGGAGACTTCCTGTATTAAAGGGATTTGAAGGACACTTGCTCATGAAGAGTAGGGCAGTCAGTGAGTACCTTGGCAACAAATGCTGTAGGTGGAATTACAGGAGTGACCGAGAATGTACAGAAATGCTGTGGAACTGCTCAGAAATATGGTGAACAGGTGGATTTTGTGGAGACATAGCACATGCTTTCTAAACTAGGGTAGGTGTAGGCTTCTCTGTCACTGTAGATGAAATGGTAAAAAATCCATAAGGACTAGAAGTTCATTCTTTGACATAGTATAGATGCAAACAGATTAATATCCAGAATAAGACTGCATTACCCCATCTGGAATTTAGATTCTGGAGCAGAGGATTAAAACTGAATCACCATATGCTGCTCAATCTCTGTGTGTAATCTGGTAGTTGTTTCTTTCTAAATAATTAATTAGATAATGCTAACTGTGAAGTAATCAGTTTGAGGTTCACTTGAGGAGAATTAATATAAAGTCTATCAAACCAGAGAGGATTTTATTAGGAAGACTGTGATTAAAGAATCAAACGCTAAATGAGAACTTCTTGATTATGCTGTGCAAGTGCAGATGGAGAAATATGTAAAGTATGGAAAGATTATAGAAGGCTCCTATGGACACCTCCCTTTTCTTTGATTGCACCTTGGAGCAAAACAGGAAAAAAATCTTTAGAAAATATGAATTTCACAAATCTCATGGAGCTGTGAGTGTCAGACATGAAAGCACAAGAGGCAAGTCAGTCAAAATATTTTTAAAAACCCTTTTTCACTTCTCTAGTTTGACTACAGCATTTCCTTGAATGCTGGGTATGTTAGGTATTTTTCCAGTCATCTTGTAACATTTATTGTGCTTTAGCTGAAATGTGCCAAAGCAAAGTGAAGTCAGCAAGTTTGCCTCTGATAAATAGGTTGAAAATTTTAAGTACAGTTTCCTGTAAGGACATGGAGATGTGCATGCTATCCAGCCCTGAGTACTGGGGTTAGCAGTGGTCATCACTTAGTAAGAGAGGAGGAATTTCTGAGCTATCATCTCATGGTGACACTGGTCAAGGCAGAAGATAGGAACAGAATTGTCCAACTGATCTGGATATCAATCGTTTTCTATGCTCTCTGCTTTGTGGTGGAAATTGTGCTATTTTACTAGTTATTAAAAAGTAAAAAAAAAAAATGTATGTGGGCAACATTAGACTCCTTTTTATGTAGTATCAATTAAGTGATGCTTAATGTTTGGCTGGAATCATTAAAGATTTTTTTTTTTCGTAGAACAAGAAGTTATCCTTCATTCTTCAATTTCTATATTAAGAAAGCATTTATAAGAAAATATAAATACTGAGTTAGTTCTCTTTCCATCTTATCTGCAGGAAAAAGAAGAAGAGGTAAGGAATAGAAATTTCTGGTCTTGCTCTGGCAGTAAATATTGGTATTTTCTAATATGCAGGAGTAAACATCTATTGGTGAGTCAAAAAGAAACATTTTGTAATACTGTGGACAAGTCCTATATTTTATAGATTCATAGAATAGTTTGAATTGGGAGGGCTCTTAAAGATTATCTCATTCCAACCTCCCGGCCATGGGCAGGAACACCTACCACTAGGCCAGGTTGCTCAAGGTCTCATCCAACCTGACCTTGAACACCTTCAAGGAGGGGGCAACCTGTTCCAGTGTCTCACTACCTTCACTATAAAGAATTTATTTCTAATATCCAGTCTAAACCTACCCTCCTTAAGCTTCATCTTCCATGCAGATACATATAGAATTATTCTACATATATAAGTATTATATGCATAGTAGTGTGCAGTATGTGTACTGCCTTTACAGTAGAGTAAGTACAAAAGTAAATGTGGGGTAAGCAGTCATATATAAGTAGATATGCCACAGACCATATGGGTTGAAGAGGAGCCCGACAAACTTGGCTCTTTCCTTCGATTCATTTGTATGTTGACTAGAAAAAAAAATCCTGCAAAAAAATCACAGGATCACAGATCACACAGGATGTTAGGGATTGGAAGGGATCTCCATAGATCATCAACTCCAAGCCCCCTGCCAGACCAGGACCATAGACTCTAGTGCAGGTTGCACAGGAACACATCCAGACTGGTCTTGAAAGTCTCCAGAGAAGGAGACTCTACAACCTCTCTGGTCAGCCTCTTCCAGTGCTCTGTGACCCTTACAATAAAGAAGTTCTTCTTGTGGATTCCACAAAGGGAATCCAATTTAAAAGATTTCTTTAACAAGATGCAACTTTAATACATGTAAGGTTCTTTTGTAAATTAAGAGAAGGCTAGAACTGCAAATCTATTTACAGAAGCCCATGGACATCAGTTTCATCAGGAGGTGTGGACAGTCTTATATAACTGCATCTAACATAGTGTAACTGTGGGCAAATAGTTTAAATTGTTCTTTAACAGCAGTCTTCAGGCTGTACCTGAGGGAGAGGCATCCATAACTGTTCTATTTCACTGTACAGAGGCTTTGAGTTTTTGGCTTCAGTCAGTATTGGAAGTGGCTAAATGTATCTTTATCCACCTATGTGTGTTTGCTTCCCTATCTACAATACAGCATCCTCGTTTTGATTTGTCACACCTAGAGACATGTCAGAAAAACTTGTATTTAGCAGAGGGCTACAAAAATTGTACAAGTTTCTCATTCTTGGCTAAAGGACAAGCAAAGAATACTCCGCCAGATGAGCAGGCAGCCAAGAAACAGACAACCAAACTAATTTCTAGCTGGCGAAGGATATTGCCTGAAGAAGAGGACCAGTACTTAGAAAAGGAAAAAGCTTTTTTCATAAGCAACCTATCAGAGAAGGATAGATGTAACTTGGCTGCAGGGACAACGAGTCCTCAGCAAAACCTTGGTGTCTCTACAGATGCTGAACAAATTCAAAAAAAGTGATGGAAAAACTCAGGCCAAGATTTGGATGGTGGGTTGTTTTTTTTTTTTTAAATTTGATTTTCTGTAAATCTTTGTTTCCTGCACTGACAGATGTGGGTTTTTTGGTTTTGGCTTTGTTTTTTTGTTGTTTTTTTTTTTTTAAAGATGCTTTGATGAAGATCTATGTGCTTCTGTTTTCATGGATTACTGAAAAATGAAACAAAAACCCAATCCACTTGCAAAAAGCATTTGCCTTATCATAAATTTGTAGCAGGAATACAGAAGAAAGCAGGCTGCAGAAAGAAGCTACTCATGATCTAAGATTATTGTCCTACCAAGACTTCACTGGGTAAAGATGGTGCACATGACTGCGAGATAATGTCTAAGGCTGTGGGCAGCCATAAGAAGCTGTGTAGTTGATTAGGAAAGGTTTATTTTTGTTGTAACTCACGAATAGTCAAAGCAACGTTGTTACAAGACTGAATAAGCCTCTGCATATAAATCATATAAATCAGTTATCTACAGAGCAGTGGGAGCAGCTGATGGAGGGGAAGGTAAGTTTGTGGTTCGTGTTTACCATTCCTGTCATATTATATAAAGGATTGAGGTCACCCAAATGGGAATGAGTAATTTAACAACTTTAAAGACAATCTTTTATCCTTATTCCCCACAGTAAGCTAATTCTTTGAATATACATTTTTTTTCATATTCATATTCATGGAGTGTTTAAATATTTTGTTTCTGTGCACACTTACAAATAGCTGCTAGAGCAGCAGTTAGTCCAGCCACAAACTTAACTCTGCCTAGTCCTCTACTAAAGCATGCCCCTAAGTGCCGTGTCTACGCATCTTTTGAATATCTACTGGCATGATAACTCAACCACTTCCTTGAGCAGCCTGTTCCAATGTTTGACAACCTTTTTTGTGATGAAATTTTCCCTAGTGTTCAATCTAAACCTCCTCTGTGCAGCTTGAGAGTAATGTTATAACCATTATGAGGATAGGTATGGTCACATATGCTGTCAAACAAGTCCCTACCTGTGGTGTCATGGTGGGCCCAGGTGCCACCCCACTCCCAGCTCTGTCTGTTGTAAGCTCAGTCTCTTGATACCTGGGCTGTTGCAGTGCCTCATCATCTCTTGGAGGTGACACTTGGCAACCAGGCACCAAGAAAGCAGACAGTGCAATGCTCGCTGCTGTAAAATCTGAATCCCTTAACACATCTAACCCTTGGGTCTCCAATTTACAGTGCAGATAAGAGTGTAGAAGATGTTAAGAAACAAGAAGTTACTTGGGTAATACAGTAACAGAAGGGAGGTGAGTATAGCAGACATCTATACACTTGCATTTTTCTCTCTCTTTTTTTCATCGTAACAATGGGACATCTGTAGGGTGGAATGAAAAATTCTCCAATTCCAGAGATGCTGCTTTGTCCAGTGCAAATTCTTTTTTGTTTCCCTATCCAAAATCCCTGGCTTGATCCGTGTCTCCTGGATGCTGTGTGAACTGTGCTGTGTCTCATGTGGGGCGCATGCTCCCACTCACCTCCCTCTTGAGGGCAGATGTGGCGGTGTGGGCTAGTTGCCCCTTAAGAAAGCCGTAGAGTTGAGTTCTTCAGGAAGACCAGAGAGGTCTAGGAGGTAGATACCAGAAACTGTAATTGTGTTACTCAATCCTGTAATTCTACTATCTCTTTATAAGTGGGCAGCAAAGCCAAATCTCTCTCTTTTTCTCCTTTCCTTTGGATCTCTTCAGAGGCAGCCCTTAATCTAGTAACAATGGGAGAGTAAACCTGCCTGTGGCCTTCAAGGCCTGTGGCCCTCAAGGCCTGAGGCCTTCAAGGTCTGAATTTCTTGCTGTGTATTCAAGGCCTGTTTGGGCCTGACAGGAGATGGGGGGAGGCAGGGGGGGAAGAAAATGAGCACTGGACATCTTTAAGTAAAATTTTCTGTATTGCTCTCCAATTTGTCCAGAGCATCTTTATTTTACTTCCTCTGGGAGTAAAATTTATTTTTGTTTACTCTTTAAACTAAGACAGCAGGGAAGAAATTGAAGCTGCAGAAGAGCTGCAGAGGAGTAGGGCTGGTAGGATGGATGTGGCCCAGCAAACCTTCTCATCAGCTAGAACTATGCATTTTTGAGGTACATGTTATGAATGTCAGTCTTTTGTACGTTATGTGAAAATGGCAGCTGTAAGACTGCCATTGACTCTGTCCCACATGACATCCTGGTCACCAAACTGGAAAAACATGGACTTGATGGATGGACCACTCGCTGGATAAGGAATTGGCTGGATGGTCAAACCC
>VWZE01024340.1:0-17435 GCA_013396675.1 Eubucco bourcierii | reverse complement strand
TCCCTCCCTGGATGTGTTCAAGGCCAGATTGGATGAGGCCTTGAGTGAGCTGTACTAGTGGGAGGTGTCCCTGCCTATGGCAGGGGGTTGGAACTAGATGATCCTTGATATCACTTCCAACCTTACCATTCTATGATTCTATGATTCTAAGACATCCATTTAATCTCAGCGTTTTAGCAATTTGTGAACAGATTCAGTTTGGGTTGTTTCTGCATAATATGAGCTACTCCACAGCGAACCTTATTTCTACAAACTTTCTGCAAAGATTTTGTTGTCGGTTTGGAAACGTATTTAATCCTGTAACAGTTGTAATTCCATAACTCAGTTCTATAATATGTTATAGAAGGGGTTTGACCATGGCTATCTGCAGACACTACAGTTTTTTCAGTACAACAGCGGATCTGTTGTTGAAATTACAGTTTCACTTTTGGTGATAAAGGACCTCTGAAATGATTTCACATACTTCTTATGCCTGTAGCTGTTAATAGACTTAAAAATCACTGGCTTGATAAAAGGATCCAAATAAGATCTCTTTATTGCAGCTTTGCTTTTTGTTTGCTTGTTTTTCTCCAGTGGTTGTAGTAAGTTTGTGTGCTTTAAATCTAATTAAAGCCTTTTAACTTGTCAGGACAACATAATTTCATAACATCTATGAAGGCAATTAATGCTCATGCTTTTGGTGCTGGTTTGAGGCTAATTGGAATATTTTAATGGAGAAAATTATATTGTAGGCTGTGAAAAGAAAACAATGGTGATGTCTACTTCATTCATAGGCTTGCTGAGATGTATAAGAATAAGAACATAAACATAGATAAGACACAGAGCCTCTTGGCCTCTCGGCTCTCAGACACTCTTGGACTATCTAGCTTCTGGCCTCCTCCTCTCTGCCAAGTAACCTCACAAACCACTTTCCTTCTAACCTCCCTGGCCAATCCTCCAAATTCACCTTGCATGTAAGGTAAACTGTGGGGTAAGGTGTAGGGGTGGGCAGAAGGTGGAAGGGTGGTTGGGAGCCCCTCCTGAGGACTCTGATTTCTGGAAGGGGTGTTGTGTTTCGGTATTACCTTTAACTTGTATATTTCTGTAACTATTCCTGTATATAGTGTATGTATCTGCTTGTATATTGTGCTAAACTGTAAATAGAGCTTCAGTCCTTAACTTCTAGCTGGCTAAGTCTAGTCTGGGTCATTTTACAAAGTGTGTGGGGGGTGGGTAACTCCCAAACCATCACACTTAGTATGGAAAAAACCCTTATTAATTTCAAAGGCAATGACAAGCCTTTCTCATACGTTTAACCTAAGTTTTCAACCACTGACTTAGGGGTTAACAGTATTGTATAATTGGTGGTTTGGTTCTGTGAGGGGGACAGATGCCCACCGAAACCACTTTATCACTCCTCTTCTTACATGGGCAGAGGAGAGGGAAGATTTACAGAAAGGCCCATAGGCCTTACCCAGTTTAATAGGGCAAAAGTGAAAGCAAAGACTGTGTGCACAAGCAAGAGCAAAGAAAAATATTTTTCTCTACTTCCCATCAGCAGACAATGTCCAGCCACTCCCCGGGAAGCAAACCTTCAATATATGTAGTGGTTGGCCCAGAGGATAAGCACTGTCAGCAAATAACCCACACACTTCCTTCTTTCTCTTAGCTTTTATCTCCTTTTTGGAATACCCTACCAGAACCTCTTGTGAAGTGTATAGTTACCAGAATGGAAATGATAATAGTTTGTACAAGAAAATGCAAGATGAATATGTGGTCTTCAGCTTCATTGTCGAGTTCAAGCAATATGAAGGCTTTACAGCATACTTTTAGCTTTCCTTTTTTTGGATTAAGTGCAGTCCCAGATGTCCTGTCAAAATAACTAGATGGTTATAATTATCATGCTTGTTAATTACCACCATTTTCTGCTCCATAAATTGTTGGTCTTCCACTTTCTCTCATTAAACCTCATTCACTGAAACACAACCTACCATTTCTTACCTCATGCCTGCTGAGAACTAAGAACAAGAGTGGAGTCAGCTGGGCTGAGGTTCACCCCACTGCAGAAACTCGATCAAACAGTGGCTTTGCCTTTTCTGTGGGTGATACTTAAAAGTGAGAGTAAGTTTTCAAAAGGTTTCATACTGTGTCTCTCTAGAAGGTCAAGTTCACAAAAGTGTTTCTCCTCAGTCTAGAAATTTTAGACAATCTCTTTATTTTATCTGCTAGATGATCTCCAGCCTTGCTGAAACATCTTGAGCATAGGGTAGTTTGATATTTCTCGTTCTAAACACTAAAGATGAGGTCTCCAAGTATCAGATGAGTGGAAGAAGTAATTTTACCTTTGGAAATGAGAAGGTATTTGTTTCTAAGGTGAAGTCTTTTCGAGTTTTATTTTCAGAATCACTTGCTACATTTATGGCTTGTAATGCTTACTTGATATCAGAAATGTATTGAGCAACTCAGCTGAACAATGTAGAGCTGGCTAGAATGCCACCACAGAAATGTTCCTAAAATGATGACATAAATGCAATTTTATGTGATGAATTTTTTTGGGGGGGTTGGTTTGACGTAAGACAAGTTCAAAGCTTGAAAAGAATAAGTGGTCCAACTTTCCAGTAATTTAAATGTATTAGGAATCACTGTCTGTGCTTCTTTCAATGACGCTATTGTGGAAGGCTAATAGGCCTAAAACATATCCTGGCTTGCCCCACTCTTCTGCTGATGGGGGAAGGAAGGGCTGGAGGAAAACACAGGCTTGGGCCATTATGTCCTCTCCCAGAGTGATGAACAGGTACCCACAGGTGTTTAGGTACTTGTTAGTGTCTTGCCCAAATAAGGGTAAGCAAGCCCTGGTTTCACCTAGTATGGTCAGTCTGGCAAATGCCGTTCTGATTGGTGAATCTCTGTGGCCAAAAGAGCCATTACACTTGGGCAAAGAATATAAATTGAGCTAGGCTGAGAACAGTTGTGCTGCTTTTGCCTCAGAGTGTGCTGCTCAGTGGTCTGGTCTGCTCAGACAACATGCTCTGTCTCACTGCTCTCAGCTTGGACAACATGCTCTGTCTCACTGCTCTCAGCTTGGACATGTTCTGCTCTGCTTCATGTTTCAGACCAGTTTAGCCCTGATGCTTTGGCCTTGAACTATCTGGAAATTTAAGTGCCTCAAGTTAACCGTGAGAAGGCGTTAAGGGCCTCACGACATGGTGAGAAGTGCCACCGACATCATGCTCTTGCACATCTGCAAACCTCTGTGCCAAGAGGAACCAGGACCAGATCAGAGATCGTTTGCCTCTTTCCCAGGACCCTACTAGAGCCTAGGAAGATCTAGAAGCTTCTCAATGGTTATCAAGACATCGAGCAGTTCCAACAGAGCTGCAGAGGAGCCAAGGGACTATCTTGAAATTTCTACTCCACCACCGTGAGTAAAACAGATTTTCCCTAGGATTCTAGGCTGACTATTTATAAGTGGGGCAAAGACATTTAGTGGCTAAACCTTTCCAATTTTCTGGTTCTCCTAAATTAATGAATTGCCCATAAGTATTCTTGTGAAGTTTTTTCTTGATTGAATTAGAACCCAAATTTAACTAGTTTGTATATAGTTTGTGGGTGGGGCTTTTTAGAAATAAAATAACTACATAATTTATAATTCTTGCCTCATTAATTGCCCCAACTAAGTCAGACACTCCTGCTGGGACTTTGCAGTAGAATGCAAGTATCAGAAATATTGCCTTAACAGAGTGAATTATGTGGCCAGGAGAACCAGCAGACTAGTACTGCTGAACCTGATCTTTAAATGGTTACTTTCTGAAGTGCTGCTGTATGTGGAGCGTCGTCATCATAAAGGGTGATCATTGATGAAGTAACAATTTTCCTATAACTTTTTTTATTCCAAAGAATACTGTGGGAAAAATTTGCCATAAAGGCAATTACAGAGTTCTACTTTCCAATGGTAACAAATGCAGAACCAACAGATAAACTCAAGAAGTCATACTTTAAAGTGTTTTATCAGCACAAGATATTCAAAGGAAAAAAAAAAAAAGACTTGAAAATGGGAATTGATTGTTCTGGTCAGTAAAAATTCTCAGAGAAAATGAAAAGCACAACTCAGAAAGTGAGATCACCTATTCTGTGCCCACTTTAGTTTTTCTTTAAGTAGCTCTTGGGAATGCCCATCTGCACACTGCAAAAGTGCTTGGTACTACAAAAATGTGAGTTGTTTTGGATTTTTTTTTGTGAGGTACTGCAGAGAGATGTCTGGGCTTATACGTTTGTATGCCTGGAATATTATCTTGGCACCTTCAGCTTTATGCATAGGGAAATGAAGCACTGGCTTCCTATAGCCATAGAAGATGCAAGAAAGATAATTTCATTTGCTAGTGAAATTAAGTTAATGTATGTGCTCTGACAAGTCTCAAGGCAAGTGAACCTTTTTGGTTTAGACATAATTACATAATTTCCTCTGCCTTTTGCACCTTTTTGTCTCTTCATCTTATATTTCTATATTTCTTGTATCTCAGAACACAAGACTGAAAAATGAAACCGTTACATTAAAATGAAACTTTTGGTTTTTAGGGGCAGAGGGTAGGTTTTTTGGGTTTTACTTTGTAGGATCCACTTGATTCTTTTCCACGTTTCCAAGTTGGAAAAGCAATTCTTAACTTAGCAAGAAGTTCAAGTTTTATTTTAGCAGCTTTCTGATTTTTTTTTTTTAATTACTTAGTCTATATCAATGTTTGTATCTGATTTTATCCTAAGCAAAACAACGAAAAACCCCAATAAAACCAAGCCAACCCAAAACTTCCAAACAACTCCTCAACAACTAAACTCATTTCATTCAAGTCATCCAGTGGTCATCTTCTGTGTTCTGGCCATCTCCCAGTTTTCCTTTATGGCAGTGCAGCACTAGTGATCTTGCACATGCTGGTCCTGAGTTGTCTTGCAGCTGAATAGCCATCGCAGTCTTGAATTGAAGGTGGCTAAGGCAGCAGGAGGGACAGAAAACAGAACTTTTGACAATGCATATGTTCCAGCCATTGCCACTGCCAGTAGATTATGTGACAGCGATAACATAGAAGCAGAAAATTCTAGCCACTTCTTAATTGTGGCAGTTGTAGAAGCTTAGTTTTGCCTTTGGGGTTTGGAAGGAGTTGAGGAAGCTCGATATTAAGCTACCAAAATACAGCACAGCTGTAAGACAGACATGGTTCTGGTCTTTTGGAAAGATGGAAAAGAATAAAAAGAAAACAAGCGCAAGCTCATTCCTGGAGGACAAGCTGGTCATGTTGACTGGCACCCTCAAGCAAGAACAATGGAAAAGAGCTCAATTACAACTGGAAATATTAAATGTGAAAGGCTACCAGCAGAGTCATCTCGGGTGTTTGATTATTTTATGACTTGCATCATGTTGGTCTTCCTGCAGATTCTATTCTACTCACAGAGTAAGTGAAAGTGATTTCTTAAAGCTGACAATTAGTTTTGGGAATAGGGTCACTTACTAAAAATATGTTTGGTTTCCCACTTTCCTGGATTTAGTTTTAGCTTACCTGGTTGTTATCAAAACTGAGAAAAGCAACATCTCTGGTCCTAGTTATTGTTTACACTCAATAATGATACAGACTCAACCTTGGGGATGATACAAGTTAACACTACCACTTCCGTCTATCAAAATAAGTATTGCTTTCACAAGTCTTATATGAGGAGGCTGAAGGAACAAGAGAAGGTAAAAAAGTCCCCACAAATGACAACAATATTCCTACTACTCTTAACATAGTCAGGGACCTGTTAGAGTAGGAAAGAAACTGATCCCATTCACAAGGAAGGTGGGTATGTGACAGGATGTACTCATCACAGTGAGAACATACTGTGCGATAGGGAAGCTATTGAATATTTGGGGTCAGAAAAGTAGCAGAGTAATAATACTTCGTCTCATAGAAATACATAATTGAATTGAATTAATAAAAGATAGATCTTTTATTCCAGCATTTACAGATTATCACTAATAACATATTCTCTCATGCTCTCATTTTCCCATTGCTGTTCTCTCATTCTCTCTTATTGCTATTATTTAATAATTCTCAACTTCTAGAAACAATGAAAATGTCTTTTGTGTTTTGATTTTAAAGGAAAACAGTAAAATATTACTTCATGGAGTAAGAGATTTCACTTTAGGACATGTCAAGATTTTTTGCTAATTAATTTTCCACGTTTTCAAAACCAACAAGAGATTCTTCATGCATTTGAGGGTATCTAAATGAGAGACCTTAACTGGTCCATTTGTCAGAAGTACCGAATACCTTTTATATAAGCATCAGTACTGTGTGAGGGCTATCAGTGTGAACATCTGCAAATAGAGATTCACAGAATCACAGCTTGTCTTCCATAATATATCACTCTACACTTCTACAGGAGCTCTGGAATCATTCTCAAAAAAAGCAGAGAGGTTAAACTGTGTTGTTAGTGTAGTGGCAGATGAGAGCAGTTTTTCCTTTCTTGGCTGCAATTTATTATTTTGACCTTCTTTAGTTAAAAATGCAAAATGTGAGTTGATTTGACACTATAATACATTGCTACAGTAGCTCCATCATAGCAGGGCTGAAGCCTGTAGAGGGTAAAACTTCAATTTAGATAAATGAAGTTCTTATGTGCAACAATGCCTATGACAATAATGTTGTCTGAGAACTATAACTAACGCTTATGGTACAATTTTTATGAAATACGTGAATCATAAGTCTTATGGGGAACCCATTGTAACTTCCTTCTCCTGTTTCTGTGTTAATATAGTGATTTAATTTCTGCTTCTCACTCATCCTCTGGTGAGAAGAATGGTAGCAAACACGAGCATTTAATAATCCCAGCTTTCAGAAGGCAATATACGTACTTTGAAAGCATCCAAGTAGGCTGGGATCATGTGGAGTTACGGAGTAAAGAACACTGTGTTCCTCAAAGATGCAGGCACATTTGGAGGGATGCCATGGAGCACAACTGCCATGGAGGTTGGCACCTTGCTGTGACCTGATCCATGTGCCAGAGCTTACTGTGGATCATTCTGGACCAACGATTTCCCCAGCAGTAGATGGTATTGAGATTAGTCACACATCTTTCATGCTCCATTCTTTGGAAAGATCCTTGAAAGGTTTCCTGGCTATTGGGAGTGACAAATTTTGGATGGGTTGTGAGCTTCGTGTATTACAACCTGGACAGAACAGATACTTTTAAATTGTTACATTTAATCTAGCAATTGATTTTTATCTGGAAACAGGATTAGGACTGCCAAGACCGTTTCTTGGCCTGGTTACCATTTACACAGCGAGTTCTCCCTGGAAAGTCATGCGGACATATCTGGGTATATCTTCAGTTAGCATAGGGTGCCACGTGGGTTGACTATACTCTGTGATCTTGTTTTGTGTGTGTATTTCTTTTGTTTATGCTTGAAAACAGACCATATGGTCGCTTCCAGATGAATACTTGTTTCCCAGGAAAACTGTAAAAACAGTGATTAACCGCTCTTACATTTTCTTCTTCAGAATGATATTTCCTAATGCTTTGTCCAGATGGAATGAGGATAGCTTTCCAATTCTTTTGATTTCCTGTTCCACATACACTAAGGTAATGGTTAGCAAAGTAAAACAAGAGTTGGCATAATCCAGAAATGTTTGGCATTACAAAATCACAAGAGAGGAAAACCTCAACTATCTTTTCCCTTAAGGAAAAAAAAAAGACCAACAACAAAGAAACAAAGAAACCCAACCCAATCAACCTACCTACCAACCAAAATGATCCAACCAAAACAAATCAGCAAAAAGAAAAAAACCAAAAATTCCACCCCCAAAACCAACCCCCCACAAATTTAAAATCAAATGAAACATTTTGAAACAAAGGGTAATAATTGACAGTGGTTACTGCGGTATAAGATTTCCTCATGCTGAACTGATTCAGGCTTCAGAAAATTCCAAACATAATTTGGTCATTTAGGTTTTGAACTGCCAAGCCTGTGGAGTCACTCAAGTCTTTCTATGGTCCTAGTGGTCTGTGAGTTAAGGACTCACTGGAGATCTGGGTTAGACTGGCTGCATGTGGAAAAAAACCTCTTATGTTCAAATCACGTTTCATCTTTCTCATATCTCATTCTCCCCTAAAACCAATGCCTGTTTAAGAAGCATAATGACAAGAATCGCAAATAAGCCCATGTTTCAAGCTATTTCATTTTTGGTGTGTTGAAAAGACAGGGGTAACTAAAAGGTGAAAGTGTCAGGTTGAATGTAACCAAGTTTCTCTGATTTCTGGTTGGACTAAGCAGAGAAAATGCAGTTCCTTTTCATTTGGCACCTGTTATTGCATGACTTTAGGGATACTCTTAATGCATGCATCTGACAGTCTCTGCCATGCCACTGCTTCTTTAGAGTCTATTTCATGTTGCTTTGGTGAGAGGATTCAGTGTGCCTGACACTGGTGCTTAAATCCTTCATGCTGTCAAGAGTGAAAAATAATCCCTTCACTATACCTTCTGCCACATACACAGATGTACAAACACATCCTGGGGCAAAATCCTGAGCACTCTGAAATTCAGCAGGACCATTAAGGTGGGGATGGAGTAGCACACATATATATGTAGTGTATATATATCTCTAATACAAGGGAGTAGGATTTATTGTAAGAAGAAGAGAGACAAAAATGTAGCTGGCAAGTTGATGAGGTTATATTGATGAATGAAGAATAACATTAACTAGCTATCACCAATTGTATCAGTGTTCTGCTTATAATTTTGATGCATTTCTTGATTTCCTCAAACTGAATTTTTGTTACTTTTCTTATAAATAACACCTCTCTTTTGTATGTTTAAAGGTTCTGAGTGAGGTAAGATTCATTGGAGATGTCAAAGGGTGATGATCGTCACACTTTGTTATTTGAAATAAGTAGACCTGCTGATGTTAAAGCTGATTCTTCTCCCAAACACTGGTGGCACTTACCCAATTATTACTTCTTCAAAATGTAGTACGTGCACACAGTGAATATACACTGCTTTTGTTTGGGATGGAGTTAATTCTCTTCATAGGAGCTTGCATGGGGCTATGTTTTGCATTTGTGATGAGAATGGTGTCAATAAGACAGGAAAGTTTTTGTTACCGTTGAGCAATGCTTGCACAGCCTTTTCTGCTTCTCACCCCACCATGTGGAGGGTGGAAGTGCACAAAAAGTTGGGAGGGTAAACAGCTGGAACAGCTACCCCCAACTCACAAAAGGGGTTTGCCACATCATATGGTGTTGTGCTTAACAACAAAAGCTTGGGAAAGGAGCAGAGGAGAACATACGGAGTGATAGTGTTCGTCTTCTCAGGTCATCATTAGGTGTGATGGAGCCCTACTTCACTGGAGATGGCTGAACATATACTCAGTGATGGAAAACAGTGAATTAATTATTTTGCTTTGCTTGTGCGTACAGCTTTTACTGTACCTATTAAACTGTCTTTATCTCATCACATGAGTGTTATCACATTTTGTTTCTCATCCCTATCTTACTGATGGAGGAGCAAGTGACTGTAGAGCTGAACTGCCTGTTGGGGTTAAACCATAACAGAATAAATTCCACACACTTTTTGCGAGGGCAGACAACATGTTTACCTCAAGGTTGCAAAATGAGTCAGTATGAATGTTGCTGTCTGTTGGGATCTCAATAATTTTATCTAGTGAGCTATTGCAGGCAAGATTCTTGGCCCGAAAGATTGTCAGAACAGTGTGACAGAGTACGACAAAAAAGGACACGGTCAACTTAAAGAAACTATCAGATTCTATCAGCTGAAGTGTTTCACGCAGAAAAACACTCTTGTAGTCTGACTCTTGCCAACTGCTTACTAAAAATAAACTATTCAATGTTATTTATCAAAACACAGTTATGAAGTATTGCCTTCAGTTCAGTGTTTCCACAGTAATAAGCAAGATATTTAGTAAATCAACTCCTTCTAACAAACAAGAACCAGCTAATGAACGTGCATTCTCTTTTGCAGCACAATAGCTTATCCAAAACAACAAATGCATCTGGAGAATAACAGAACATAGCTGTTCCTACTAGCATTTCATTTGCATGGATGCAGTTGGCAATTATTTAGAATTTGTTGGTGTTTCAGAAATCTATTTGTAGTATGGCATACTGAATATTGTAAGGTTTTTTTTAAAGTGTGTGACATAATTTGCAGTGTGCTTTAGGGAGGAATTAATTCTTCACAGCAAAGCTAATGCCTTCTTCATAAATATCTCTGCAAACTGAGGGTACAAAGGAAACTGTGAAACAAGCATCATAAGACTGTGAATCTGTCACAGTGGGGGCATATGGTCTGTGTTCCTAATTTGCTCTATTTTATCCTGTGTGTCTTTAAATCTAATGGGCAGCTTCATGATTTTCATTCTTGCGGTACCTAGCAGAAGTAGGTCCTGGTCCAGAATCTCCTATTTGGTGGAGAACAGCACAGGGACCAAGTAAAAGGAGGAGGTGCTCCTGGCTCCACATTTAATCTGTCAATCCTAGGGCTACTGTTGCCTGGCAGATTTGCTCTAGAATCAGTAAAACTTCAGACATCTCCCCTGCTTATGTGGATCATGATGCTGAGTGCTTTCAGAAGATAATGACAGTCAAGCTGGGACTGGAAACCCCCATCCAAACAAGGCAATATCAAGAAATGAGGAGGAGAGGACATGGTTAGGAGATGGCTATGCCTTTTGACTGGATGGCAGTCACACATTCAGTGTTGCCTTCAGATACATTAACTTGTGTGGCACCACAGACACAAAGCATTAGCTGGTAGGCATGTGCTCAGCAATCATACTCCAAATCAAATCCATTCCCTGGGATAACAAAATGACTACAGTAAAGCCAACCACTAGCCTGTAGGGCAGTCAGGTAAGCTTGGGGATGAGCCCCAGTGTGGAAGGAAGCAATGTACTGCTGTAAAACCCACGGACTTGGTATGGATGGCAGTTCCCAACAGTCTCACTAGGCATCCTACTGCAGGCATGGACAAAATCCTTATGGAGGGACCTTCTGACAAGAGTAGGACAGAGGAGTTAGGCAACGGGTTCCCTGTGCAAGCAGCAGGGTGCCACTTGGGCCAACACCATAGGCTGTGCAGGAACAACTTTTCTCTGATCAAGGCCCAGGACTTCCCAGAAACCCCTGTCTAACTTGCAGTTGAATTGGATAAATATCCGAGTTAAATCTTCAGCATCAGTTTGTACCTGAAGGATTGTAAAGCTTTTGTATGTATATTATGTAAATGAAAACTCCAACATCTACAGGTGTAAACTTCCTCTTTATATTCCTCCATAGAACATCCTTTGCATTAATACATTCAGAGTGAATAGTAGCTGCCTTCATCAAATTACTGATGTGCAAATGTCTGTCTACTCTTGGCATGATTGCTTCTATCTCAACTGACATTCCAGATTTTTTTCCCGCCTTAATATCACACTGTGGATGTCAATACTTCAGCCAAAAAGTTACTGTATGAGGCAGGATTGCTGTTGTTTATTATTATTATTTGTCTTCTATGGGCAGTGGGTCTATAAGATGATGTTCACTCTGGGCTCCCTTGTAGTGCTTGGAACATGAAGAGGTTTGTTTGTTGAAATGTGCTTTATCTTCGGCATTAGTTGGTGAGTCTGATAAATGGATCAGATTTAGGGAGTCTTGGGCAACAAAGTCAGGTGCATGAATTTACTCGGTAAAATCTGAAGTCAGATGAAAGAGGTGAAAACCATTCTCTGTGTGCAGTGACCGCTGTGTACTTCACTATTTTCCACTGTCCCATTGCTGTGTATGCTCCTGTTACTTTCTCTTCACTTCCCATCTCATTCTGCCACTCAGTCCTTTCTCTCTCCAATACTTTGAATGTGTAAATTCACAGACCAGAGAAAGTGATATCTGAATTCTTGCACTATGCCAAAGGCATTGGTACTCTGGCCTGTGAATGACTCCAATACAAATTAGTGTAATGAGCCTCATTAACGACCCGTTCCCATCAGAAGGGTCCTTAAACACACTTATAAAACTAAGGATGTGGTTATGTGCCACTGAAGACAACTTTACCAAGGTAGATTTCAAAAAGTACTTTACTAACCTAGTTATGACTGTAACTCAGTTGTTTGAAGCACTGAGTCCAAGGCTCTACATCAACCCCAAGGAAGTGGGAGCAGGGACTACATGCTGTCATCAGGAAAATTACTCTTTGATTATTATTGATGTTTTCTTAGCACTTCATTGCCGGAGAGTGATTGCCCACAATCATTCCTTGCCTTTCTGTCGAATCTCATTCCAGTCAAGGATCTCAACATGTTTTACATACGGCACCAGACTCAGCGAGAAGCTGAGTGTCTTGGTACTTGATTGATTAGCTGTCTCCTTAATAACATCTACCCTTTTTATAAAATCCAGGCTTTCATATTAAGGCTCAAGTTTGATTTGGCAACAGATTTCAGATTCATTCTCTTTGTGCAGCTGACAGTAACTGTTCTGCTATTAACTCTGGAAAACATTGTATTTGAGGCCTTAATTTTAATGTATAGTGACCAGGTTTACAATCTTCTGTGCAATGCATGGATCCTGTTTTCCCTGTCTCTGACAGAGCTGAGCCAAAAACTGAAGTCTACCGGTTTATGGCACAGGATGCAAAGTAGCAATGAGGCCTTCAGCATAGTGATGGTTTAAATTGGCTTTGTCAGCTGTTATTGTTTCTAAATGCCTTCCATTTTTAAACAACTGTAGGTAGGGCTTATTGATTGCACTGCTTCTACGATGTAATGAGATCTTGCAGTCCAATTAAAACGCATTCCCCATCAGCGTCTCTTTGGGTTTTTATGCAAAGCATTACACTCAACAATATGAGAACAAACTGCATTATTGGGTTTTTTCTCAAACTGTCAAAACATTTAGTGGCCTTAACCAGGTTGGTCCTGCAATCTTGCTTGCTTGCTTGCAGAAACAAAGCCTTGTGCATGAAGAGGGAACAGAAGTGCAGCCTCTACCAGAGGTCACCTTCTTTTTGTCCTGACACGAGGGACAATGGAAGAGGAGAAGCAGCAGTTTGGGTGGGTCTACTTTTAAAATCTAATTATTTCTGTAATTTGTCTCAGGAGACTGAGAGGTGACCTCAGCAATGGTTACAAATATGTAAAAGGTGAGTGCCAGGAGGATGTACCTAGGCTCTTCTTAGTGATGCCTGATGACAGAACAAGGAGCGATGGGTGGCAGTTGAGGCATAGAGAGCTTCATGTAAACTTGAGCAAGAGTTTCCTCACTGTGAGGGTTACAGAACCCTGGAGCAGGCTGCCCAGGGGTGTTGTGGAGTCTCCCTTTCTGGAGATATTCAAAACCTGCCTGGATGTGTTCCTGTGTGATCTAGTATAGGTGATCCTGCTCTGGCAAGGGGGTTGGACTGTGGATGATCTTTCTAGGTTCCTTCCAGCCTCTGATGTTCTGTGATTCTGTAAAATATATATTTTATGTGCTTTTAGTATTAATGTTGTGGTTTGAGGGGGAACAAGATTTCCTAAAACACTACAGAGGCCAGGATCCTTCCAAGGGGATGAACTGGTTGTCCTCAGATATCATGATTTTGTTATTCAATCCCATAATCCTACTGACACTTTATAATAGAGCAACAAAGTTAGTTCTCTCCCTTCCTTTTCATCTCTGCAGAAGGATCCTTATCTAGACCGTCATGACTGCTGCTGCAGCAAATTTCCAGCTGCATAATTCAGGCTTTGCTTGGGCCTGAATGGGAGGCAATGGTGGGAAGAGAAAATGATCACTGGAGTTTTGGTGGGTTTGATTTTGTTGAGAGAGAGGGATTTGGGGAGTTCTCATGTATCCTGTATCTGTATTAGGTGTTAAGGATTCATGTATAGCATATCTTTTCCTGCACATCTTCTAAATAACTCTTCTGTATTTTCCTCTCCAATTCACCAAGGGTGTTATTACTTTACTGCCCTTTTCCCTTAAAAAGAGTAAAATAGAACAATCTCAGCCTCACGCAGCCTGCTGAGACCTCGTAGGCCCAATCTGGAGGGGTCATTTTCAGTCTATCCTCAGGCTGACCTAGAGCAAAAGAGGTTGGAGGGTTCTGGAAGTCCTCTTTGGGCCCAATGGGTCTTGGTCTAATGGGTGTGGCCTAGCTTGTGAATGTACTTACTCTCTCTGCCTTTTGTATATATGCTCTTGTAAGTATTCTCTCCTTAAACTTCCAGTTGGTGTGCAGTATCCTTGTTCTTAATATTGCAAAGGGGTAAGAGTAATTTCTGTCCTCCGGTCCAGGGTGGCTCGTGGCCTCAAACTGAGACAATTCCTTGCTTTGCTCCTGGAAAGACAGCTGTACAAAGGAGAGGAGAAACAGTCTGGGAAATTGTGGGTTAAACTGTTATATCCTCCATCTATTAATTGTTAGCACTGGCAGAAGCAATGTGTTTTGAGGTTCTTTCAACACTTTAGTCCTAATTTGTCTGCCATTCACACATGCAGATGTTAAGAAAAGAGAAAAAACTGCTTTTATAATATTGCTTACATAAAGCTTTAACTTTCAAAAAAATCTGTTCTTATAAGGAAAGATTAAAAATCAATGCCAATAAAAATACAAAAATCATAAAACTCTTGGAAAAAACCCAAACCTTATTAAGTTCTCTTTTAGTTTAGACTAAAGGGAAAACAGAGCTTTTGATAGATTAATTAGAAACCTAAATGTGTTTATTAGCTCCTTTTTTATAGCTTCTTGTTTTCTGTTGATCAAACTGACTTGATCTGCTCATCTCATCTTTGAGCTCATTTCATCACAAACTGATGAAGTGTCTGAAAGAACCTGTGATGCACAATAAATCCAGCTTTCTAAAAACTTTGTTTAGGACTTCAACTCCAGATACTTCTCTTTGGCTTGGAGGAGGTGAAGGCTTACAGGAGAAAGGAGAGATGCTTTCTACCTGCCAAATTCTGCCCACCTTCTTACAGCTTGACTCACACATCCGCTGAGAAAAGATTACTCCAAATGAACAAAAGCAGCCAAATCTGTCCTCTATAAGGACAGTTTCATGAAAACAATAATTTTGTTGTTCAGGAATAAAGCTCCTCTTCTCTCCCATGAATTCAGCTTTGTGTATGTGACAGCATTATTGTCCCAGGAGCAAAATACAATATCGTGTGAAAAGTGAGTGCCTGCTAAGCACTGAAACAACCACCTAGTCTTGAGGAAAATGTCACGCTTATGAGTAGGGTACAAAGAGGTACACAAAATTCAGTGTGTTAATGGGCATGGCAGTGTAATCTCACCTGTCACTGTCTTGTTATCTAGGAAGCTCAGGGAGCTTTCTCTGTTTTTCAGAGATATGAAAGAAACCAATCTAATGAGAGAATGACTTGGAAAGAGGTCACTGTTTTACAAAATATGCATGATCAGGTTTTCTAGCAATCATTCAAATCCAGTTGGATACTTCTAGGAGATGTGAGTTTAGCTTAGCCTAGGAGAGCCCTGGTCAGGTACAGTGGGGTTAGGGGATGGCAGCAAGCTGAGCACTGAGCTGGTAGGGGGGGACTCATACTGTCTTGCTGTAGGTTCTGCATTTATCATTTCCATTTATTCTTCTTCCACCAACTTTACAGGGGTCTCAGAGGCACATTATGGTGTCCACCTGTTTTCTTTCTCTCTCTATTTGGCTTGGAAAAGATACCTTTTTTATGTTTTTTTAACCTGAAAGCATCCAGTGCACCAGCACAATCAACATTACACGTTCAGATTGTGTCCCCTTGAAGGGTAGATACACTTGACAGGGAAGAGAAAAGTGACACTCCTGGTGCTTGTGAGAGAGGCAGCCACATAGGCACAGAAATTCAGTGTAGCACTGACTGTCCCCAGAGCTACCCATACCCATAAACCACCATTTGCACCAGCTTCTGTTCACCAACACACGTAATTTCTGGCAGCACTGAGTTCAAATGTGACACAGGCAAGTTAACAGACAAGTTCAGTGAAAGAAGTAAAAACTAAGCTTCACTACAACTGCATGTAAAATTTGTGAGGGGCTTTAATGCAGCAATGCTAATAATGAAAGCAACAATACTAATTATTTACTCCTTGATTTGTGGCTTTTTCATGTTGGGTTTCTCTTACGAGAGATAATGAGGAAAGTGTTTTGCCTTTATGAAGGCATCATTTGGGGTTGGAAGTGAAGTGTTATATAAATAAAAATTTAGGTATGTTTCTAATTAAAAGGTAAAATCCAGATCCATCTATGGGACACTGACTTGGTCTTTGCCATTGTGTGACTTTGGACTATTTATGTCTCTCCCTGTCTAATATCTATTTTTACCTTCCACCTATCTAGATTGCAGTCTTTTGTGGTTATTGACTATCTCTTATTGTTGTGCTGTGCCCAGCTTAGGGGAATCTCAATTCCAGCACTCTGATTCAGACAGAAGACAGAAATTTCTAAGACAGAAAATTCCGGGAACAGTGACCAATTTTCTCACTTCTAATATTGACTAGGTTAACAGGGTTAGAACTGTGAACCTGTGGGAGCTACAAGTGAGTCCTCTGAACTGGCATTAGGAATTTCTCTTGCACTGGTGACAAATCTTGGGTAAAAACAAATGCCCCTAGTCAGGTGGGACCTCATGGAAAGGTGACATCCAAAGAAACCTGCCGGTACCTGCAGGAGGCACTGTGTGTCCAAGAATACCCAAACCTACAACCTGCTGCCCTCGTCTTCTGACAGGGCTTGCATTCAAACTGAAAATTATAGGTTGCACTTTCTGATGGTGCCTGAGTGAACACAGTGAACATAGACTGATGTTGAGCATTAACATGTGCCACCTCAAAAATACTTTTCCATCTAGTGTAAAAAGGACAAAAAACTGAAAAAACCAGACATGATACAAGTTCTCAAAGTTCCTTATGTCAATCAAAATGTGGTTTTGATGGCTATTTGTGAATGAAGAGCTCATTAACTTCATGGTAACCTTCTAGGTCCTAAACCTCTGAAAAGCCTTGCTGTGCATGCAAATAATTTCTTTATAAATATTTCTCGTTTGACTTATGTTCTGGAAGGAAGTACAAACCCAATTAGATTAATTGTAAAAAAAATTCATTTTCTTCCTTATATGTGAGAAAAGATTTCTTTCTAGGTTTTTGTTCTACCTTGTTACTCGGTATGAAAATTAACAAAGTTATTCTCGAGTATGTGTGACAGTTCAGCCAAACCTTCATTCACAAACTTTGTTTTTCTACATGAAATAATGAAAACATAGATGAGAAAGAAGGTAATTGATATTGTAGGTCACATAATATCTGCTTTGTTCTTCTGAAGACTGAATGCTGATTTTCTTAAAATTAAAAGGAAATCTCCAACCCATGTAGATCTGCTTAGTACCTACAGGTACTAAGGGCAACTTCATAGAATAGAATCATAGAATCATAGAATGGTAAG
>VWZE01024339.1:143153-182930 GCA_013396675.1 Eubucco bourcierii | reverse complement strand
TTCTTGGGGCTAGCTTATAAGCTTGTGCTTATAACTATAACTTGCAGGGTTCATGTGATTAAATTAATCTGGTAGAGGAAGTAGGTAGTTCACTATACAAGTTAGTTGCTTTGATTCTAGATGGAACAATGAATTTCTAGCATATCTGACATGAGCATATTATCTTAATTACACTCATGACTGCTTATCATTTTCCACTCCTCATATNCAAGATGAAAATTTAGGTCTTTATGGAACATCTCCCTCCATCAGCAATTTTAATAGCACTGTCCTGAACTCATCTAGACCACTATTCTTTGGGCCCAGTCATCGGCCAGTTTTTATCCAGTGCAGAGTGCACTTATCCAAGCCTTGTGCCAGGAGTTTCTGAAGGACAGAGCTATGTGAGACAGTGTCAAAGGCTTTAAGTAAAGTCATAGAATCATAGAATCATAGAATGGTAAGGTTGGAAGGGACCTCAAGGATCATCTAGTTCCAACCCCCTGCCATAGGCAGGGACACCTCCCACTAGGACAGCTCACTCAAGGCCTCATCCAGTCTGGCCTTGAACACATCCAGGGAGGGAGCATCCACAACCTCCCTGGGCAACCTGTTCCAGTGCCTCACCACCCTCACTGTAAAGAACTTCCTCCTAACATCTAGTCTAAATCTCCCCTCTGCCAGTTTAAGCCCATTGCCCCTTGTCCTGTCATTGCAGGACCTTGTAAATAATCCTTCCTCAGCCTTCCTGTAGGCCCCCTTCAGATACTGGAAGGCTACTATCAGGTCCCCTCAAAGCCTTCTCTTCTCCAGGCTGAAGAGCCACAACTCTCTCAGGCTGTCCTGATAGGAGAGCTGCTCCAGCCCTCTGATCATCTTTGTGGCCCTCCTCTGGACCCGCTCCAACACTTCCATGTCCTTCCTGTGCTGAGGGTTCCAGAACTGCACACAGTAAAAAAAATTTTGGAAGTTCCGAAGTCCTTTATTGTAGCCCTTGCATGGCTGAGCAGCTCTCTAGGGGGATGGACTCTCCCTCAGCCCAAAGACAACTCGGGATGGAGAGAACCATGGGCCCTGGAGGAGGTGTTCATTTGACAAGGTCCTTCACATACTTCCAGCCTTCCACAGTGTACTCACAGGCCCTGGTGGGAGCTACAGACAAGGCAGATATAACTGTCTGCACTCCTTTATTCCACGAATCAGAGGGGGAAAAGTCAATTTTTGGAATGGGTGGGAGCTCCCAGCCTACGTAACTTGTCCACTCCTGGATAGCTGGAGGCAAAGCTTCTTGAGCTTTCCTGAGGGCTTCTGCACCTTGTGTGCCACTGCCCAGCAACCCCTGATCATAGGCCACGTATACAGCAGCTCCAGCCAGGCCACCTTTGATGACAAACTTGACGACGGGGAAGAGCCTGGCGGCCATGGCTGCGGCGGCGCCGCAGGGGTAGTCCAGGTAGACAATCTCCACAGCCCTTCCCTCATCCAGTAGTCAGGTCACCTTGTTGTAGAAGATGAGATTAGACAGGACCTGCCTTTCATAAATGCAGGCTGACTGGGCCTGATCACCTCCTTGTCTTGCAAGTGCCATGTGATGGCACTCAGGATGACCTGCTCCATGGGCTTGCCTGGCACACAGGGCAGACTGACAGGCCAGTACCTGCTCTCCTGAGAAGCGCTGATGCTAAATCCTTGTGTTCTGCCTCCACTTTAGGTGACTTTGCCGTGCTTCTTAAAGCAGGTATGACAGTGAAGCAAGCTATAGTATACAACCTCCTGTCTGCCATGATGGCCTACGTGGGCATGCTGATAGGCACGGCTGTGGGGCAGTACGCCAACAACATCACCCTCTGGATCTTTGCAGTCACCGCAGGCATGTTCCTCTACGTGGCACTAGTGGATATGGTAAGGCTGTTGTGGTTCTGTGCCATTTTTGCCTTCTACACATAGAACCTGGAATGGTACCTACCACAGAACTTTGCTTATTAAAACACATAACATAGCTGTAGGTGGCTGTTTCTCTTCTTCCAGTCCTCTAAAGGCTGCGGGTATTGAGATGTGGTGAAGTTTTACAGCTTCTGGGGTCCTTTCATGTCCATGACCACAAACCTTGGAAGTTATAGAGACGGAGCACTGTGCTCTTCCTAGGTCTTGAAACAGATGACAGAATATTCTTCATAACTCTTACGAACTTCTTTAGCTTTGTGACAGCACTATTGTGTCTCTGTGATTATGAAACTAGAAGATGTGCAGATCTTACATTCAAAACACATGAAGGTGCAAACTGGCAGCAGCAATTCTCACACAATTTTCTCTTTGGGTTTTGTATTCCTTACTGAATACAGCTCTGAGTTATTAAAAAGAAAATAGTTCTGCAGTAAATCCTTCCTGTCACTATGCACCGCAGTCTGCAGTGGTGTCAAGTCAGTGATGACTTCATTTATTCTTAGTGACTTAAGTAATTTGTGGTGTACTCTGATGCAGTGCTGGCTGGGATACTGGCTGGTCTGCTGATACCCATTTTCCACATCAGTATAATTCTGATACTTAAATACCCAGCAGGTCCAATCAACTGCCAGCTGTAAAGGTCTTTTGTAAGATGGTAATGTAAGACCATACTTGTGTTTTTTATTAAATTTGAACAAGAAAGAACCAAAACTGCTCTTGTAGCCTATCTGACAAAGAGCAGTAAATAGAGACTTGTGCTGTAACCTCCTTGAAGCTTCCATTTTCTGGGTTATGTTTTTCTATGTATTGTGTGTCTTGATGGAGGTCTCTTACTTACCTCATGCTTTTGGAATTAATTTCTTTGTGGAACATTTTCTTTCTCTTTTCTATGGGTGGCTTTGTAAAGCATTTGGTATTTTTTTTTTTTCCATCTTCCAAGTCCACTTACTGATCGTTCGTTGCTTTTGTCAGTACTACTGGACTTTTAGCAATGCAGTTCCTGTACAAAAACTGAAAGGTTTTGATTAAGTTTATCTGAGCATGATTTAATTTGAATTGAGTAAAAGATCTAAAAGGAGGAGAACTTGAAGAATGGTGCACTGGTCCTTATCTTGCGGAACTTCAAGTAGATAAGTGATCCAGTACTTGCACTTCAAGTGCAAAGGCAAGGCATTTTTAGTTGTTTTGTAAATACATGATGAGATTGTGTTTTTATCCAATGTCATGGTTCAGTAAAGTTTAATCTGTGTCTCCGTGTATTTATCTTGTGAACATGTCAGTGTACAAATGGAATAGAGGTGAAATAACTTTCCTCAATTATTTTTCCTTTTAGCTTCCAGAAATGCTTCATGGTGATGGAGATAATGAAGAACACGGCTACTGTCCCGTGGGGCAGTTCATTCTTCAGAACCTTGGCCTGCTTCTTGGATTTGCCATCATGCTGCTGATTGCCCTCTACGAAGATAAAATTGTGCTTGACATCCAGTTTTGACCTAATTCTGGTAATCACTGTGGTTACAATACTGTTACTGTATGGCTTTGAGTCTGCACTGTGTCACTGTATGCACACTGCTCAGAGGAGAAGCAGCAGCTTGCACTACTTACACATGCACAGGAGATTCACTTCTGTGCAGGTTACCTTCTGCTTTATTTCCAGTTCAGATTAGATGACCCCATTACTTAGATCATTTTTAAACTCAAGTGAGTGACAGGAGAAATACTGAGAGAAGTAAATGCCAAGTTCAGTGTCCCACAGAGGAAGCATTCCTTGCTAGAGAAAGTGCAGTGAGTGATCTCCTCAGCTGGGAAAATACCACTTCATTAGGACATTGGAACAGAACCCAGAGACGGTTACAGCTGAAATTCAGATTCCTCTCCAAAGGAATTTGAGTCAGCTTTTAGTGCCACCTAATCTTAATTATGTATAGAGATACATATATACAGACATGTATGCATACATGGCTCTGTGTGTGTGTATGCATTTTGGGCAGATCCTTCTGTGTGGTGATGACTGGAAGTATTAAATCTGGAACTCGCTGTGCTGGGTTACATTTTTAAACAGAACCCCAGAACCTGCACACTCTGTAAGCTGTTTGAGTCTGCATTAAAGCTGCATTCCTCAGTGGTTAAGTCCTCATGTAAGAGGGCAAGTGGCTGCAGCCTGTGCTGCAGATTGCCAGGTTCTGTCAAGGAACAGTCCGACCATGTTTTTCTGACCAAGAATGGTGTTTGTTCCTTGGTAGTTGTAGAAACATGCAACATGCAGTAGAATGAACATTGGAGTTACTGAGATATTTCTGGTTCCTACAGAAACTAAACATGTATTTGTGTGCCACTTGCAGCATAAACTACTGAAGAATTGTGGCTGCAAATTTGTGCAAACTCTTGGAACAAAGAATCCATATGGGAATATCTCCAGTTTTTCCAAATGCTTAACTTCAGGTTGTTTTCTTCTCTCCACGTTTAAACAGTCCAAAGAGCAGGATGCTAGTTACAAAGAGCAGGCACAGAGGTTGAGTTAGCTCTGTGTGTGTAGTACTTGTGGGTTACTGACAGTGCTGTACTAGCAGATCAACATCTGCTTCTACAGTGCCTCAAGAATCAGGCATTGTAGCACCAGCTGTTTCTGGCAGCAGAGAGTATGGAAGCAGATATCTGCTTCCACCATTAAAGGAGTTCATTCCTATGATATTTTTTTACATTTTGGTATTTAAAATAGATTATTAAAAAGCAGCTGTGATAGATCCATGGTATGTGTAAAAGATAGACTGACATTTGGGCCTTAACTTGCTGGGATCAGCTGTCCTAGTGCTGATATATATATTGCCAGACAGGAGTTAGTTCTTCTTGTACCCATCTTCTTAAAAACCTGTGAGTCTGTGAGGAGTGCAAGTTCATTCTGTAGTGCCAGTCCTAAGCATGGTGGTAGCCTTCTTGAACGCATACAGTCTGTCTCCTTCCTGTGTGTGCCAGGTGAAAGTGTACTTTGACTGTGCTGTAAGTGTGTTTTGGTCTGCTTGGTGCCAGTGTAGCTGCTAAACACTGATCTCAATGCCTTTGATGAGAGCCGGTTGGTATCTTCATTCCATTTCAAGTTCATCATTCCCTTGGCCTTTGTGGGTCAGTTTATTTTCCACTGAGAGCAGCTTGTGTATTTTAAAGATACCTGTTGGTTCTTGCCAGTATTTCTTCCCAATGCAGTATCAAGAAACAGTATTAAGGGTGCAGTTCAGAGCCGGGCACAACTTCTTCAGTGAAGAAGCCAGAGGCCCAGAGTTCAGGCATGCAGCCATGTAATGTCCTGAACTCAGGTTTTTCTTTTCTTCTGTAAACGTGTTTACTGTCGGACCCTAATTAGCTAGCATCACTGTTGTTAGCGTCAGGTTACCGAATTTATGCAGTGTAAAGAAAGATCCTGGGTGACGTTTTGTCAGTGTGCCCATTTTGGGTCACTCAGTACCATTTTCAAAGAGAATTAACCCACTGGATACCTTCTTAGGATCCAGTTTAAACCCCTCTTGTTTCTTATGTATTAAACTGACCCTTAGTTTTCCTTTTCTGTTACTTCTGTCCAGTATAAGGGGGTCACTATGTGGTTGAATTGATAATTTGTCCAGTCAGTTTTTAAACTTTATTTCTGTTCTTTTCAAATGAAGATTTCTGTATTTCAGGTAGTATATTTACTTTTGTATTAGTGGTTATATCTTAATACACTGCCTGTAGGAAAACAGTTAACTTCCTTCCAAGACCATCTTCAGGCAAGGGAAAAACACAGTCCTTGAAGGTAGGTGCTGTCTTGTTCATTAAGTAGGGGTGGTTTCCTTCCTTTTTATTCTCTAGTATTTATTACAAGTTGTGAAGGGCAGTGTAACAGCTGTGACTTCTCTGTTTGTTTCACCAGTATTTAATTCCAAATGATGCTAATGGACACTTCTGAGTCATATTACAGACAATCTGAACTCCACTACATTTCCACTTGGCTTCAACATTCCATCCTGCTTGACCCCAGAGTCTCAGTTAACTTGTACTTGTTGGAGGGCATCAATGTTACTTGTATATTACGATGCTGTCACTGTGTGACATTCCATATAAATTTTTATGTCAATCACATTGCACTCAATCTGCTGTGATTATGCTTAGAAAATACTGTAGTTGCTAGATGCAGTGTGATTTGGGGTTAGTTTGTTTTGCCTTTCTTTCCCCTCCCCATTAACGGTTGAGTCTGGTTTAAAATGTGATGATGGTCCTATAAGATACATGCTGAGCTATCAGTCTTTTTGTTACAACTAAACAATTTTTTAAGATTTTATAAAGCAGGAGATGATCAAATGCTGTTTTGTTCATTGTCAGCAGTGTTGTGTTCGTTTTATGTATGTTCCTTCTGAAAAAAGGAGCCTTCAGAAAATAAAATAATTCAAGGAGCAGGTATTTTTGTTGGCTTTTATAAGGTTTTATTGTGCACCTTTTTGTTTCAGATCTCATGAAAGGCACAAATGCAATACTGCAGACAGACACATTGAATTCTGGTTTTACCTAGCACTTAGGGCCTGGCATGTATTTCTACGGGTGATCTGGAAATGCACCTACCTTGGCAACTAGGACAGTTCTATGAGTTAAGCTGGCACAGTAAGGCCACACCACGTCTGATCCAGTGTTCTTGTGGTCTGTCCGAGGGCAGAGTTATTGCCATCACGAAGTTGGTGGAGTGGCCAGTGGTGGACAGGACTCCTCTTCTCTCACTGGTCTTGTAAACTGGGGCCAGGTACCTTGGTCGCTGTGAAATGTTGTCTCTCTTGCAGGGCTTTAGCCATATCTACAGGAAAGAACAAAACACTTCTTATCATCGCAGAACAAACAAGGGAAAGGGGCTTGGCCAAATCATTCCCTTGGTTTTTTTCATTGACTGCTTTTACCAGAGACTCCTGGGACCTATTTCTTGATTCCTCTCCCAAAACTTTCCATCACTGTTGTTACTAGCAGGATTCCCAGCTCCTCTCAGACAATTTCTATTTCAACACAAAACATTTCAGTTCTTTGGTCTTTGAAGGAGATAAAAGGCTAATTCATAACAGATTTTAAGAGTTAATTCAACACTATTAATTGTTACAGAGTAGTAGAAAATATCACCAAGTGGAAGACACTGACCACAGGTACTGCATCATATAGGATTTTCGGATGGGATTCTCCTAGCTTCTTAGTTTGCCTGTTCCAGCATGCTCCATCCAGGAACAGTCCATGGATGTAGACCCCTGGATCAGATGGAAGAGACACTTCACACAAAGGCCAAGCACAGCAGGGACTGCAACACCCTTCACTGGCACATAAGTGAAGGCGGGAGACTTAGGTGTGTGTGTGGTGTTCCAAGTGATCAGATACCGTCAAAGTCATCTTACTCTTCATCACAAGGCATTATGATTACAATTCTGTTAAGCTCTTTCAGGTTACAGTGTCTGTAATCCCCAGTGCTCCAATCCTCCCCTCCCATGCCTCTGCCATCCAAGAGGCCTAAACACAAGCCTCTGGAGGCCCAAAACCAGGCCTACTCCTTACATGTTTGTCCAGATAAAGCAGCTCCAGCCAGGCACAAGGCTGGAGGGAGAGAGTGGGGTGATAAAAAATAAACTAGTCTGAGAGGGTAAAATCATTCCTATTGCACATTGTAATCATATCCCTAAGATCTTTTCCTAGGGATAGTTAAAGTAGCATCTCCAGCTTCTGCACTGAATGCTTAGTTTCCCTACACTAAGGAAGCAATGCAGCTGGAGACAGATGCTAACAAGAACAGAAAAGGCAAGACGGGAATTGGCTGTGGGAGGTCTAGGGTAAGGAATGTTGTCTGTCATTGCCACCTTATCCGCACGGTGGAGCAGGAAGCAAAGGGAACTCAGCGAGGCTTCAGGGCTCCAATTCCCCTGCTTTACCTCCACTTCCTGCTCCACTCCCTCCCATTTGCACCTCTCCTTTGCATTCCCCCCTTCTTGCTCCACATCCCCGCCTTTGCAACCCACCCTGTTCATGCTCCTACCCTCCCTTTGCCCCTCCTTCCTATTCCACACCTCCCCTTTGCCTCTCCTTCCTGCTCTACACTGCCCCTTTGTCTTTCCCATCCCTTACCACCACTTTCGGCTCAACTTGCCCCTTTTTGCGTTACTGAACTTGAGCCTTTGCGTATGTGCACTTTCGAGTCTTTGCATACTTCCACTTTCATGCTCTTTTGCACCTTTGCATACAGGCACTTTTTTGTCTTAGTGTGCATGCACTTTTGCATCTCTCCACTTTCACACTCTTTTGCACCTTTGCAGACGCACTCTTTCGCACCTTTGAGTTCACGCAATTTCACATCTTTGCACAGTTTCTCACCTTTCTGTACACGCACGTTTGCATATTTACGTACGCGCTTTTGTGCTTATCACCTTTGCATAAGCGCACTTGCGCAACTTTGCATACGTGTACCTTTTCGTCTTTGCATACACACTTTTTTTAATCTTTGCGTCCGCGCACCTTCGCGTCTTTGCATACACGCACTTTCACCCCTTTGCGAACGCGCCCCTTCACAGTCTTTTGTGCCTTTGTGTACACGCACCTTTTCGTCTTTGCGTACACGCACTTTTGCTGCCTTGCGTCAGTGCACTTTCACACTCTTTTCCACCTTTGCGTACGCGCACTTCCGCGTCCTTGCGTACGTGCACTTTCGTGCTTTTTTGCACCTTTGTGTACACACACTTGTGAACCTTTGCGTACGTGCACTTTCGCTCTCAACGCCTCTGTGTATGCGCTTTTGCACCTTTGCATGCACGCAATTACGTAAGTTTGCGTACACGCACTTCCACGCTCATCGCATCTGCGTATGCTTTCGCACATTTGCGTACACGCACTTGCCAATGCGCACTTTCCTGTTTTTAACGCCTTTGCATACATGCACTTTCTTGCACTTTTGCATCTTTGAGTACGTGCTCTTCCTCACCTTTGCGTACGTGCACTTTTGTGCTTCTTCACGTCTTTGCGTACATGCACTTTCACGTCTTTGTGTGCATGTACTTTCGCACTTGTTGCCTTTGCATTCGCGTTCTTTCGCACCTTTGCGTACGTGCACTTTTGCAGTTTTTGCGCATGCGCACTTTTGCGCCTTTGCGTACACACACAGTTGGGTATGCTTTCCAGCTGAATCCATTCACTTAATTGCTTTTCTCACAGCCTACCAATTAACACTGTCTTCTGAATACATCAGCAATGGCCTATATGTGTCATGCATTTACTTACCGTCCTCAGGTGCTGTTTCATATTCCTTATCTTCTAGCACTTCATAGTCAAACTCTAGTTGGTCTATTGGAATGGTGTGTTTCCTAGCATAATTCTGCTGGACACCTGTTAGGAATGCCTGAGTGAAGAAGAATCCTGAAATCCAGAAGACTGGTGGAGTTCCATTTTCATACCACTGCTAAAGCAGCACGAAAGAAAAGACAAAACTGTTTTTATCTTTGTATGCAGGAAAGCAGATAGCTCCTAGAATGAAAGCAGAACTATTTTCTCCCTCTCTGAATCCGTGATTATCTTTACTGAAAGCAGGAAGACTTGGGTTGGCTGTTCTCTGTTTAAAATGACACTAAGTTCTGTTTACTAACACCCAAACAAACAGGTATGGGTATGGGGTAAGGAACCTGCTGCAAGATTACCAAGCCACAAAAAGATGCTGAGGCTCTAGCTTGTGCTTATTTTAAAATGTCAGATTGGGGAATCTGCACGTTGGCAGATGAAGGGAAACCCAGGTTCTCCGTAACTCTTCTGGCTTTCTTTTCCAGCATGCTAGTGAAGGTTTGGTACTTAAATTTGTACAATGTTTCAACACAATCTCATGTTAAGTCTGCTCGCTGGAAAAGCAATGCAGGAGTCTTGTCCCAAGTTCTAACTTCTTTACTATCACCAGATCTTAATCTGCATCTTATGAGGCCAATTCTGTCCCACCGTGTTGCTGATGTCCCACAGCTCTGTAAGGTGCAGGGTATGTGGCAGAATGGGCTGCAGCAGTGCTGTGGTGAGCCACTGGCTATACCAAACAGCTGCACAAATGAACTAAATGTCACTTGTCAGTGGAATAAATTCATGTGTTCACTTGTAGAGATGGCTCCTGACAACAGCAGACAAAAATAATATATGTGTGCTCACCTCTAAGAACTTCAGTCTCCTGAGGAAGTCAGTCACATAGCCTCCCAAAGGCTTGAGGCTTGGGTAAGACTTCGTCATCCACAGTGCTGGAATTTTGCCCTTCAGAATGCTGTTCACCACTTCCTCCAGTTCAGCAGACATCACCACTAGGCCCTACAAGACATTTGGGAAAGGGAGATGTCAGAGTACTTTGCCCAGCAGGCTTCCTTTAACAATTAAAAATAGCAGATGCTCAGTCAGGCAGATGGTACAAACTTCTAGCCAAGGCAGAGAGGAGAAGCATGCATAGCTGCCTGCCTTCAGTTCCCTTCAGCTCACCTTTATTGCTCTCTGGATGTTGACACATGAGCTCCGGACAGTCTGCAGCAACTTGTTGAAGCGTCCCATCTCTTGGACAAGCACAGTGTTCATGCTTTGAGTGTAAGTGGTCGGATACCTTCTCATTGCTGCTTCCGTGTCGAAATCGGCAGGAAGTTTGCTCAGGATGTCACCTGTGACTTCATGAACAACTTCGTCGGTAGATTTTGCACCACCACCAGACGCCCAAGACTAGAGAAAGTCAAATGTGTGGATTTGAGAGGGGGGAATGTGGGAGAGTGAGTAGTTAAAATGAAGGAAAAGCAAGCTGTTAAAAAGGAGTTAAGACTTATCATTACAGTTCCATGACTGAAATGAATCTGTTTCAGAATATCCTGTTACTGCACTCCAACACATAAGAAAATCCATTTTTCTACAGGTCTGTTTCCACTGTGACCCAATATGACTAAGACAATGAGGAACAGCAGTAACAGGGGGTGTGTGTGTATATGTATATACAAAAATATTATCTGAGCCTATTACAGTGCAGATGGAGTAGAAAGTCCTGGTAAGATGGAGTGTGACACTTTACATACCTGTGCAAGAAGGATGTTGTCAAATAACAGCTGTGTTTCTGACTGATCTTTGGTAATATCAGCATTTGCATTCATTCCAAAGACCTCTGGGGAAGGGTTCAGGGGCAGTGTCTTTGTATATTCAATATAGCTTTGGTACTGGAAAAGAAAGAATAGATTTAAAAGGAAGCCCCCAAACAGCCCCTGACAGGCTGCGAGCTCTGTCTCAAAGCCACTACAGACTTTACCAGTGTAACAAACTATGATGGTTTGGGAGTTCCCTGCCCCCCGACTCTACTGAAAAAAATTTTTAAAAAAAATTTGCCCAGACTAGACTCAGCCAGCTAGAAGTTAAGGAATGAAGCTTAGCACAATACACAAGCAGATATATACACAATATACATTAATATTTACAGAAATATACACGTTAAAGGTAATACAGAAACACAATACCCCTCCCAGAAATCAGAGTCCCCAGGAGGGGTTCCCAGCCACCCTTCCAGCTTCTTCCCGCCCCTATACCTTACCCCAGGGTTTGGCTTACACACAAGGTGAGTTTGGAGGATTGGCCAGAGGGGTTAGGAGCAGAGCAATTAGTTAGGTTACACAGCAGAAAGCAGAAGAAATACCAGCTCCCAGAGAGAGTGAGACACTATATCTATATTTGTGTACATCTCAGCAAGCCTATGAGTGAAGTAGACATTACCATTGTTCTTTAACACAATGAGATACCTAGCACAGGGAGCTGCAACCCCTCTCTGAGCCCCCTGCTTGCCAGGGGGCAAAAAGGTATTGTCTATTTATCACAGTTATACATCAAGCACATCACTGTGTCCTTTCTGCCTCCAGCAGATAAGACCAACTGCTTATCTTATGTCTATTTCATACTGGTTTTAAGCAGCAACTTTTAACTTCACTAGCATACTTAGAGCATAAAGTCACACAAAGCAAAGTTAGTTTAGTCCACAGTAATTGGGAAGGGTTGTTTTAGCTTGGTTTCTGTTTGTCTTTTGTTTGTTTGTTTGTTTACACCATTTCCATTTCTTGGAGGTCACTGGAATGAGAGATGAAGCCACAACAGCAGTGATAGCAATGAGCACTGAGAAATGGACCAGCGTAAAAACAGAACTGCCTCCTGAAAAAATAAGGTGTTGGTACCTCCTGTTGTGCAGTACTTACATCTCCTTCAGGGGGTGCAAAATAAAGGCCACTTGGGTCAAATCTATAATCTGCATTTGTGATGAGCTCTGGGGAGAAGAACATGTTCAGCAGACTGCGGAGTGTCCGCCGGTCCCAGTCATCAGTGACTCTGCCACCGTAGTTACATTCTCCAGTCATATATCGAAGAGCTTCATATGGCACCTCCTGGACAAAGAAGACAATGATGTGACCACAGCCCATCACTTCTCTGGGCAAAGGAAAGGTATAGAAAACACTTCCCAAATTCTCCCTAGCTGTCTGGTTAAAATATAAATGTCATATGGGCAGTATTGTGCTCCAATTGTATTTATTTGCTTTTAGAAAAATCAAACATGCTTAAATACTGAGGTGGTGAGAAGCTGGAGTCCTCTTAGGTGTATAAAAGGAAGCAGCTATGGGTGATGAGAAATTCTTTACAGGATATCAGGGCAAAAACCTGTTGAGAACTAGATAAAGCAAGACAGTTTGAAAAAGGACCAACAAATCTCTTCACTACATACAAGTTATTTTGTTTCAGGGAGGAAAATGCTTGCCTCCCTGTTAGGCACTGCATTTGGTCAGATATCAGGGGGACATCTTTCCTTCCCTCTCCCACAGGAAGAGAAACACTTTCACACTGCTGTTCTCTCATGCTGAATCACATTTCACCTTACCCACACTGATAACCAAACCCACTCCAGGCTGAGTGGCTTGAAATTACCACTTCAACCCCTCCTGTCCACAGCCAAAGTTCTAACAGTGGCTTTAGCAGAGCATAAACAAGTGTCATGAATTACTAGCAAATTCCAGAGAGGCTCCTCTGAACCAGTGCCTAGCTCTGCAAGCAGGGAAGAAAACCTCACCTGCCACATTTACACAAATAGCTCATGGTTGCTACTAATCTGCAACAATCTGGGGTCTAGTAAGTATTCTTGTCCCTGAGTAAATCACAGCTGGCAATTAAGAGCTTTAGTGTGGTATTTTACAGCTTGCAGTAACATGGCCAGCAGCTGGACCCACACCTCCTGCCTACAGACAGAATCATGAACAAGGCAACTGTAGGGGCCAGACACCACTCTGGCAGTGACTGGGGGCACTGCTGCGAGCAGCCCTGTGTCTGATTCACTGCCCCAGGGTGCAGCGAGGCCCAGTGCCCGTGCTGCAGTCACCGTACCTGATACTGGTCGAGGAAGATGCGCAGCTGCTGCACACTGATGCGCAGGTCAGTCTCATTGAACTCGTAGGGGATGTTCCAGCCCAGCGGCCCAAAATTTCGCCTCTCCTGCACCAGTCCGTGGAAGAAGCAGAGGCCATACAGCAATGTCTTGAACTCAGCCTTTAACCCAAGCACACCACCATTAATCATTCATGGCTACTGAACTGGGTTGGTTTTCCCTCGTGTCCCACACAGCAGTGCTGTCTGAGGCACTCGAGCACCTCCTGCTCTCCTAGCACACTGGTCCTGAGTCAGAGGTATCTGCTGCTTCACAAAAAGGCCTTCAGCAGAAAGTCATCAAACTGCTACAAGCATGAGGTCTAAACATTCTCTTACACTAGGATGAGCCCTCAGAACCATTCAATTTTTAAAGCTATGTATCCATATGTCTCTAATACAACATACAACTGTGTATGTGAGACCATGGTACCTGCAAGTGTACTCTGTACCACTGCATTATAAGCAGTCTTCACACAGTGCTGCTGGTTTTGTGTGTGTCTCCTTATCAACACATATTTCGGGCCTTTAAAGAAAAGCTTCACTTGAGTTTTGCAGTTGAGACCATTTAGCTCTCATTTAGAAGAGCTACATTAATTACATGAAAATACTGTAAATTATCTTTGTAACAGTGAGCTATGGAGAGTGGTTAAGATTTTCCACCAGGCTTACTCTTTCAGACTAGATAGCTGTGTATTAACACAACACCCCACAAATCTCAGTTGAAGACAAGACAAACACTCACAAATTCAATTTACTATTGCCCATAATCAAAGCCAGTTTCATTGCCATGGAAGACAACTGCAGAGTTTGGGAGGACCTTTTCCCCCTTCAGAGTGCACACACACATTCGTCTGGAAATGCTTTAAATGATTTATGGAGTTACAACATTACTCACAGGTTTTGTGCAGCTGTCAAAAAACTCAGGATCAGCTATTGGATCCATCAGATAAGAACGAAGGATGTTGGCTCGTAAACCTTTTGGTGCCTCATTGGTCATCTTCACACCATTCTGAAGCACAGACACTGGGAAGGTGGCAGAGGGGTAACTGGTGAGCCACATGCGGAAGTCAGGATGTGTGGTTTCAGGGTTCAGCTCCTACAATAAACACAAAAATACCCAGGCAATTGGAAGCCACAGACTGATCTACACCTCGAGTATTGTTATTAAAGCAACTGATTTAAGTAAAAGACACCAGGGCAGGATTTAATTTAAATGGTTATGTCTGAGTATAGTCAAAGTCCCAGCAAGGAGTGAAGTTTCCCTTCCACAGCTGAGGAGTTTTGATTCATAACTTCAGGATTGCGAGCTAAAATTTGCCTTCTCTGTGCTTGCTTGTGCAATCCATGAACAAAACCAAGCACAGGCTCTACACCACAAGAGTAGTGAATTAATCCTCTAGCCCATTTCCTGCCCTCACTGTCACACAGCTGTTCTGAGAGAGCTATAATAGTAATAACAAAAATCACTTCTGATGTATGGAAAGGGAGAAAAGAGAAATATATACTAGGACCTTTTTGGAAGAGGTACTTCCTTCAAGAGCAAAATCCTAGGGCAAACATAACACCCATCTTCAAGAAGGGTAAAAAGAATGACCCTGGAAACTACAGACCAGTCAGCCTCACCTCTGTGCCTGGCAAGATCATGGAGCAGATCCTGCTGAAAGTCCTGCTAAGGCAAATGGAAAACAAAGCAGAGGTGATTGGTGGGAACCAGCATGGCTTCACCAAGGGCAGATCTTGCCTGACAAATTTAGTGGCTTTCTATGATGAAGTCACAGCGACAGTGGACAAGGGAAAGGCAGCTGATGTCATCTACCTGGACCTGAGTAAAGCATTTGACTCTGTCCCACATGACATCCTGGTCACCAAACTGGAAAAGCATGGACTTGATGGATGGACCACTCGCTGGATAAGGAATTGGCTGGATGGTCGAACCCAGAGAGTGGCGATCAACGGCACAATGTCCACCTGGAGACCAGTGACAAGTGGTGTCCCTCAGGGGTCAGTGCTGGGACCAGTGCTGTTTAACATCTTTGTCAGTGACATGGACAGAGGAATGGAGTGCACCCTCAGCAAGTTTGCAGATGACACCAAGCTGTGTGGCACAGTCGACTTGCTAGAGGGCAGGGATGCCATCCAGAGGGACCTGGACAGGCTGGAGAGTTGGGCCCAGGCCAACCTGATGAAATTCAATAAGGCCAAGTGTAAGGTCCTGCACCTGGGTAGGCACAATCCCAAGCACAAATACAGGCTGGGTGGTGAATGGCTGGAGAGCAGCCCTGAGGAAAAGGACCTTGGAGTCTGGGTTGATGAAAAGCTCAACATGAGCCTGCAGTGTGCACATGCAGCCCAGACAGCCAACCGAGTCCTAGGCTGCATCAAGAGAAGCGTGGCCAGCAGAGCAAGGGAGGTGATTCTGCCCCTTTACTCTGCTCTCGTCAGACCCCACCTGGAGTACTGTGTGCAGTTCTGGAACCCTCAGCACAGGAAGGACATGGAAGTGTTGGAGCGGGTCCAGAGGAGGGCCACAAAGATGATCAGAGGGCTGGAGCAGCTCTCCTATGAGGACAGGCTGAGGGAGTTGGGGCTCTTCAGCCTGGAGAAGAGAAGGCTTCGAGGGGACCTGATAGTAGCCTTCCAGTATCTGAAGGGGGCCTACAGGAAGGCTGGGGAAGGATTATTTACAAGGTCCTGCAATGACAGGACAAGAGGCAATGGGCTTAAACTGGCAGAGGGGAGATTTAGACTAGATGTTAGGAGGAAGCTCTTTACAGTAAGGGTGGTGAGGCACTGGCACAGGTTGCCCAGGGAGGCTGTAGATGCTCCCTCCCTGGAGATGTTCAAGGCCAGACTGGATGAGGCCTTGAGTGAGCTGTCCTAGTGGGAGGTGTCCCTGCCTATGGCAGGGGGTTGGAACTAGATGATCCTTGAGGTCCCTTCCAACCTTACCATTCTATGATTCTATGATTCTATGATCCCTCAACATGCTGCTTTTCTGCTGCAACAAACAGGATGAAAGCTCTTGGGCTGCAGAGACTACTGCATCGGATGGGATTTACCATTCGAGATGAGGGCCAAACCCACCTTCTATTCCAGTAGGCAGAGGGAAAGAGACAGGATCAATATGTGCTGACCACCCTTCCAGAATGGAATTGTCCTGATGTGAGCTAAGCTAGGCACCTGACTAGCTCAGACATGCCTTCCAAAGCACTTAAAAGAAGAAATTTATTTTTACCTCACACACTCTTTCCAGTGTTGGCATCCATGAACTGGCTAGGTGGCAGTTTTGCAGAACAATCCATGTCCCATCCTTCACTGCCTTCTCTATCATCTTCATGGCTATGGGGCCTTGGCCTTGACCAAGTGACAGAGAACTAAGCTTTGCATCACCATATCCCTGCGCAGAGAAGGCAGATTGTAAGCAAGAATACTGTGTCAATACACCAAATCCACCAATGTGAGAGTGCAAGCATGTGCACAGCTGTGAAGTGTATTTTAAAACACAACTTCAACATTCGTTTCAGTCTTTTCAGCTGACTAAAACCTCTTTCTCTACTGTCCACTGAAAAGCTCCAACTACACATCCATTTAATCCTCAACGGGAAAATGCAGGAGGATTTTTAAACTGTCAGAAAGGAGGATGTGGTTCCAGCTTGTGGGGAACCAACTGTCAACTGCAGGAGGCATTTGCAGCTTCGTGTTGGAGACCTGAAATATGTCTGGGTTCAGCAGCACAAATTTTGAAAATCAGAGTCAGGTTCTTACTAGGAAACAGCAACTGTTTGGTATTGCAACAGCGTTCTTCCACACGGGAGCTAATTTAGGCTGTTGGGAGGTTTTTGGTTTGAATGCCATAATAATGACCGTCAATGCTGACAAAAATCCCTGCCTCAATTCTGAGGTGTGTGGGGAAAAAAAAAAAAAAAAGATTCTTTACAACAGATGTTTAAAATATTATGGCACTGTTCCACTTTCACAGAATTGTCAGGGCTGGGAGGAACCTCAAGGATCATCTAGTTCCAAACCCCCTGCCATGGGCAAGGACATCTGACACTAGATCAGGCTGCTCAGAGCCCCATCCAGCCTGGCCTTAAAGACCTCTGTGCTTAGGTCTTCCACCACCTCCTTGGGCAACCTGTTCCAGCATCTCACCACCCTCATGGCAAAGAGCTTCTTCCTAACATCCAATCTGAATCTACTCACTTCTACTTTTGCTCCATTCCCTGTAGTCCTGTCACTACCTGACATCCTAAAAAGTCCCTCACCAGCTTTCCTATAGGCCCCCTTCAGATACTGGAAGGCCATAATAAGGCCTCCTCAGAGCCTTCTCTTCTCCAGACCGAACAGCCCCATACCTTGTCAGTGAGAGGTGAGCTCTGACCTCATCAATGTTTATAAATATGTAAAGGTGAGTGCCAGGAGGATGGAGCCAAGCTCTGCTTAGTGATGCCTGATAACAGGACAAGGGGCAGTGGGTGGAAGCTGAGGCATAGGAAGTTTCATGTAAACATAAGGAGGAATTTTTTCACAGTGAGGGTGACAGAACACTGGAACAGGCTGTCCAGGGGATCTGTGGAGTCTCCCTCTCTGGAGATATTCAAAAGCCACCTGGATGTGTTCCTGTGTGACCTGGTCTAAGTGATCCTGCTCTGGTAGGGGGGTTGGATTGGATGACCTCTGGAGGTCCCTTCCAGCCCCTGACACTCTGTGATTCTATGATTGTTTTGAGCACAGATTAAAAGGCATGAAATGTAAGGAACAATGAGTTATATCCATTCTTCTTTGCCAATCTGAACTTTTTGCTCGCTTTATGTCTTCCATGCTCTTGTTTTTGAGCCCTTGTTGCTCAGATGAGGTAAGAGATATATTAAAACTACTATGATCTGACAAAAGTGTTCACCATTGTTAAAATATTTTTAAATGCTGCCTGACCTTAGAAACCTCCAGGGATGGGGCCTCCACCACCTCCCTGGACACTTACTACACAATTAAATAATGACATCACAACATTGTAAAACATACTAAAAAAAAATATATATATTTTTTTTTTTAAATAAACTAATTATTAATTTCTCCAAACAGTCACCTTACTTTAGTTAGTGATTGATGTTGAAGAGAATCAGGAGATGAATTTTAACATAGTTCTGGGCAGGTTTTACAGCTTACTTTGGCATTGCAGCTTTGACTTCAACAAAATTTCTCGCTCCACACATACATAGGCATACACACAAACGTCAGCTGTGTTGATATTAAAATACCTGATCATCAGCAAACTTCAGAAGGACTGCCATGGGGTCAGCCCCAGGAGAAAGCACAAAGATCAGTGGTGCACAGCAGTGGCTATCAGCAAAGGTTTTTGACAAGTCAAACGGAGGTGGCTCAATGAACGGACTTCCCAGGTTGTGAATGATAAATTCCTGCACCATTGGTACTATCTGAAAAAAAAAGGAAAAATAGAATTGTGTCCTGGTTTTGTGGAAGCATTAACACAGATCAACCATTTTAGTATCAACTTCAAGGGCAGCATTGCTGCAGATAAAACCAGATACAACTACAGTCCCAGAGGAATCAGGGATTTAAGCATGTGTAAATCTGGGGGAAAAAAAGATGTTCTAAGAGAGACAAAATATGGACTCCTATGGAAATAAGGCTTACTCTGATTTCTGTCACCACATCTGGAAAGACTCCTCTGCTGATAGAGGAAGTTGGATCTTTTTCTACACTTGCTCTCTCTATATCCTGGAAAGGATTTAAATTTTCCAGCCTCATAATACAACACCTTCCAAAGGCATTCATATCTTGACTTGGAAAACTGCTGTGTACAGCACTCCTGCACACACTGCTGCTTAATGCAACTGATGTTACCTGGGCTCTATACCGAAACAGGACACAACTGAGCAAGTGCCTTGATTCTTGCCTACATTCAGCACGTATCCATGACTAAATGACAGTAGTTGTTCTATCACCTGATGACCTCTCCTCAGCAGATGAAGTGGGTCAGGCAAGGAAGAGAAGACCCAAAGACTGAAATGAAAACAGATTCAGTGAAACAGCCCAACTAATAGCAATACAAAGTTTGAAAAACTATACTCAACCCAGGTATGGTAGTCACAACAAGAAGGCAGGTCTGAGGAGAAGAAGGAGGCCAAGCAAACACAGAAGCCCAAGCATAAAGATCCCTAAACTAACCTCCCCCTTTATACTGAGTATGATTTTGCTGGTCTGAGATACACCTGTAGCCAACTCAGATCAGCTGCTCTGGCTGATTCCAAAGTGCTAATGGCCTGCAGCCAACAGCTGGCCTGGGACTCTTGCCCTAGCATAACCAGGATTCTGTAAACCCTGGGATTCTTGCCCTAGCATAACCAGGATTCTGTAAACCCTTACAGATACCATTTTTCCGAAAACATCACCATTCCTTCTATCTCTTGACATGCTCTTGAACAGCTTATAGTAAGCATCTCCCCTTTAAAGAAACGCAACAGTATTCATAAACACACTACTAAGATTTTGTCCATGAACACCACGTTTGAGATGCACTCAAGGTTTTCAGCAGCCATGTTAATTCAATTACTTTGGGCCAAATCAAGTTTTTGGTTTTGTTTTTAAATTGCATACATTAAATTGCTGTGTTAGTAACTAGACTTTTTAGCTTGCATTTTTGACATTCCAATTACAAAAGATGTGATTTCCATACAGCATTAACATAGATGCTATCAGTTAATAAATATATAGTGTGCCACAGGATTAAAAGCATTAGCAGCTTCATTTCTCCTGCTGGTCCTGCTCATAAAGTTACGTGTGTTTTGATTGACTGTAGACCTCGCCCAGCTTTATAGGTGCCAGGTGTCACCAATTACTGTAACACTTTAAAGGTGAGAGCCAGAGGCAGGCTCTGGTCTACAGTAACTGCAAGCTTTACAGATGGAGAGGCTCTTGAAGGAGCTTAGCTTGGCTTCCAAGCTCCTGAGTGATTTTAAGGAGATGTACGAGTATGAGAACCGTTTGAAAACCTTCACCAAGTGGCCTTTCACAGAGAACTGCAAATGCACTCCTGAGAACGTAAGTCTGAAAATTAAGATTTTTAACTATGCCTTATTGTTTGTATACTGTACACCAGCTTAAGCATTCTTAAATATATTCAAGAAGTGAATATAAAGCTGTGAGCTTTCACTAAGCCTGAGGAAGATGAAAAGTTGAATACTCCAACTTCAGTCTGATCAGAAATCCTGTAGTAGGAGACTGGTTTCTGAAGGTTCAGTTCTCTAGTCTAGCTACATGATTAAATATAGTTACTTTTCTTTTTCTTTTTCTTTATTGTTATCTCATTTAAAAGTGGTTGGGTTTTATGTTATGTAGTCTGACTGCAAATTTTAATTCCTAAAACTGAAGCCTATGAGAGAAGAAACAAGTCCACATTCAGCAGGAAGGAGTAGAATGATCACTACTTGGAATTCAGAAGCTGGGAATATTTAAGTTTTACAAAACTTAGTGTTTATGCCTGTGCAGGCTTTGACTTGGACATTATAAAAACCCATGTGACTATGGCACACATAGGAAATTTCCAGGCTGGATCCAGATCAGTTATAGACCAAGAGTTATCTGAGAAGCATCAGGTTTGGTAACTGCAACAAACTCACTTAATTTTTAGTGTTCTGCCCAGATGTGATTCTATCGTGACAGGCAAACATGGAAGTTGAAGCAGCAGCATTTTATGTACATCATTGATAATGTAAATGGCCATGGTCTTATGCTAGTTTTCTCTCTGAAGAATAATATTCTTCACAACCCTGCCTATGGCAGGTCTTGCACACGGCACCTGAAAGGCCTCTGCTAAATGTTATCTGGCAGAGCAAAGCTACTCCAGGAGCTTGTGGATCCCACAGCTATGCAGAACTCTGCTCACTACTTGCAGCCTACTCCTTGTTCCTTCACTAGCTATTCACCTACTTGCAGTTCTCACAATTTATTTCTCTACCTGGCCTGTGCTGAGGGGTGGTGTAGGGAGACATTAGCAAGCTCTCAGAAACAGTTTACTGTTATGAACTTGTTGGATGAGGCTCTAAACTTCTACGCTGTCACCTGCAGATGGCAAAGGCAGGCTTTGTCCACTGTCCAGATGCAAATAAGCCAGATGTGGCAAAATGTTTCTTTTGCTTGATGGAACTGGAGGGCTGGGAACCAAATGATGACCCGTGGTAAGCACAGATGTTGCAATGTTGAAGTACTCCTCCAAACTTCTCTGACAACATCCCCTTACTTGTCGCCACATCAATTTCTCTGTAACAGTTCATACAACTGAAGTCTACTGCATGTTTACCTTACTCAGTAACTCGGACAGCTTGCTCTTATCCGAGACCTGCTACATCTATTTCATACATTTCCTGTATGGTGGTGTTTCTTCTGCTGGTAGATAGCAAAAGTACTGAAGAGATCTGTTTAAATTTCTTCATCTCTTAAAATGCAACTCTCTTAGGTCTGGTGTCTTTTCTTACTCTGGGTTTGTTGCAGGGAGCAACACAGCAAACTTCACGACTGTGGCTTTTTATCCATTACTAAGCATTTTGATGACTTGACAATGGAGGAGTTCTACATGCTGGAGATGACACGGCTGAGAACCTTCCTTGTAAGTGTTAACCAGATAAGATTACATTAAGATTCAAAGCTAGAGTGTAAAGAAGGACTTCCATCTCTGAGATTTCTAGACATGAGCCAGAAATGACTATACAAGGCTAGAACATGACTTATTCTAAATTAATGCCTTATGTGCACAATTGGCTAAGAAATTTGCAATTAAACAGTTCTCGGAGTAGTCTATGGTCTCACTCTTAAATGAAAACTTGTTTACTTTTAGCAATATTTTTCCAACAAACTCATTACAGCACACAAAGTGTCTTTGGTACAATAATCAGTCAATCAAAGAAGCTCTGTAACGCACAGCCCCCGTTCTTGGGAGGGATGATCCACAGATGCAGAAAGCCCAAATCTGACTAATTACTGCAGGTCTGAGGTCTCCCTCTCCAATGTGATATGAAACACATCTAAACAGCATGCTCACAGTTTATAGTAACAAGTACAGTACCTATACCCAAAAGTGGTCAGAGCCACTGACAGTGCTGCTGGGGGAGTCTCTGAATCAGAGGTATATATATGAGCTACCTAGCGCACTGCTCTGCACCATTTGAGCAGCAGCACTGCTGACCACAGCCAGAAGTAGACTGCTAAGCTAGAACCAGATTAGTGGAGGTTTGAGGATCTAAGTTTTGAATGAAGTTGAACAGCTCAATTGCTCCATTGAAAGTCTCAATCTTTTGCTTTGCTTTAAGCGCAAAACTGGCAGAAGCATAATAAACTCTTTTGAGGAGGAAGTCAGTGCAACTAGGCAGCGCCTTATGGATAACTTTGTCTCCAAGCACCAGTATACACCACCTCCACCAGAGCCTCTCCATGCTGCTTCCTCTGCCCAGCATTCCAAGAGCTCCTACTGCCAACCAGAAGAAAACCCAGATAAGTGAAGCACAAAGTCTGACTCAAAAGGCTTCTGGGGTAGAAACATTCATGTTTTTATCTAGTACTAATATAAAGCTAAAGAGGGAACAGAGTGGAGAGAATTCCTTTTCCTGGCTCCCTGTGATAGAAGTGTTTATGCTAACTCCTATCTCGATGTGCTTTGTCATTATAACTGGTGGGGGACTAATGCTAGCAATGCTAACTTGTGAAGATATAAAATGTCTCCACCAATACTTTTATTGTGATTTCTAGATTAATTTTTTTTAATAAATATTCACAACTGTGAGCTCCTACTGTAATCTGTGCCACATTACAACTGTACAGCTAGACACTCAGATCCAGAAGAAAATGATCTGTGCATCTCCAGTAATTGCTGATTTTTAAGCATGTACATTGTCTCCACTCCTGCTTACCATGTTTCTTTTCTGTCTAGATTAGACACGATTCACCACAGACAGCGGCATCCATCAAATAAGTTACATAGCAGGTGCACTGAACAAGGCAAGTCAGAGGCTGTAAGGCATTTTCAAGAAGGAAGAGCTCTGAGGATTTTGCTGTGTACACTGGAATTTAGCAAAAGCTAAAGGCTTACCATTCTACTTTAAAGAGGTTTTTCATTACAATTTCAAATGCACTGAGTTTTTAAAATCTCCTATTTTCTTTTATGACAGACAACTGCAGACAGCACAGCTGAAATGCACACTTCAAAATACTTGCAAATCCTTTGTGCACAAGGGGAAAGTTTGGTACATACTTTGTCAGGTCTGAGGCAGCGAATGATAAGCATCCTTTGGAACTCCCCCAAATTATCTTGCCACTCTCCAGGAAACTCCTCATGCTGTGGATCCTAGAAACATGTACTTCATCAGTCTTTAAAGCATTTGTGAATTACCTCCACTGAGAGTAAATTGTCTTGGTGTGACAATTAATGATGTATTGTTTCTTCATCCATAGAAAGGGGGTCAACATTTTAGGGCTTTTTAAAAAGCCACACTTCATGTGTTTATCAGGAGCATGTCTTATAGCAGAGAAGTCAGAAGTTCTTCTCTCTAGTATCAAATGAATGAGGTGGAGGAAACCTGAAAATGCACTTTTCCCCTCCCTCTTTCTGTTGTGATGTCAGTCTTCAATACTGCAATGATAATTCTATCATCAATGACAATCACATTACAGAATTTCATGGTGACTGTGAGTGAGGTTGCACCTGAAGACAGAAAATGAGTGCAGAAAAACAAGAATTGGAAAGTGAAGTCAATGCATCAGAGAACTTAGTTTGTAAATAGGCTGAGTAATCCAGTTACCAGATTTGGAACAGCAGTTGCTGTGTGGCATGTCACCCTATTAGACTGAAGCACAGTGCCAGCTATGTCTGCCCTTCTGGAAACTGGTATTGCAGCTCTGTTGCTGAGCTTCTTGGGCTGGGCACAGAGCTATGCAGACAGAACTGCACAAACTGCATTCTGAGACACTTTGATTTAGCAAATTAAATCACGCTCTGCTAAGGAGCTGAAGTCGGGCTCCCCAACTTCTGGGTACCTAGGACCAGAATCCAGAGTGCTTCATTATTTTTATGCTAATATATGGGGGAAATAGGTATCTCAGAATAATATCTATAACAGTTGTTGAAGAGGTTAAGTAAAACTCCTGAATCTATTTAAAATGTCCCTACTCACTGGCAGGGGTGAGGAGTACCAAGTAATCTTCAAGGGTCCCCTTCCAACCCGATGCATTCTATGACTATTTATGTTCAAGCGCTGCAGAAATTGAGTGAGTTAAGAAACACTGAGGAGTGAAGACTGTTCTGAAGACTTCATTGAGTTGTGCCACTGTGCCAAAACATCTTCACTTCTCTAAGTGAAGGATCCCTCAGAAGCTTTGAGATTTCTACAGCCAGAGTATATTCCAGCCCCTACTCCACAGTATGTAAAATAACATCACATGCTTTTTGTTAAATAGATATTTTCAGTTGCTAATTAGCTAGTGAATGCAAGCACTCAGCCCTCTTAACGTACCAAGCTGTCATACACCAATTTCCACTCCTCCTTCAGCCGGGTAAAATCCTCACGGATGTTTTTGAAGCAGGGAAAAACTTCTAGTCGACAAATTTCATCCCATGACTTTGAAGGAAGCCAGGTACAAGGATTAGGAAAGGGATTGTCCAAACCTATGCCTCCAGTCAACAGAAACTTCCACTCGTTGTCATTAATCTGCAATGAAAAACACTGCTCTCAGGACTAACTCAAGACAATTGAATAGGCTTAGTACAGCAGCTGGGAAATCAACCCATTTATGAGAAGTCTTGCATTAGGTGAAAATGCTTCTACACAACTACTCAAAGCTTATTCCCAAAGCATTCAGTGTCTGGTTTTCAGTTAATCATGAACTTAAGGAATCTAAGGTGTGAGCCCACTTCAAGGTTGATTGCATGCCTGGCTTGGGGAACAAAGAACAGTAGGCTGATTAGAGTTTCAGCTCTGTTCTTCAAAGGCTGAAATAACCAACGAAAAAAAAAAAAATCAAAAACCTGAATGTGTCATGGGGAGAAAGGCATTCTGCAATCTTTTCCTATAATGGGAGTCTAAATAAAAAAAAAAAATATTGGTCTGTTACACATCTCAATGCTCCTTTATCTGAAAATTCTTTTGATGGCTGCCTTTGCAGTGGGATGACAGTGTCCCATTATTATTGCTGTCAGCTCCTGAAAGAATTTTATTTGTTCCTCAACATAAACATTTCCAAAGCTCCTAAAGGTTTAAATGTTCCCATATTACACTGAAAGAAACAACTCCAAGCACCTCTAAGTATCTTTGCACATGATCAGGTTAAAATGTGTTTTTTCACAATGAATTTTAAAAGCCCTATAAAGAAATAGAATCATAGAATGGTAAGGTTGGAAGGGACCTCAAGGATCATCTAGTTCCAACTCCCTGCTATAGGCAGGGACACCTCCCACTAGTACAGGTTACTCAAGGTCTCATCCAACCTGGCCTTGAACACCTCCAGGGAGAAAACATCCACAACCTCCCTGGGCAACCTGTTCCAGTGCCTCACCACCCTCACTGGAAAGAACTTCCTCCTGACATCTAGTCTAAATCTTCCCTCTGCCAGTTTAAAAACTTTGTAAATAATTACTAAGACATTACCAGAGTTTGGTTTGGAGGAATTCTGTGCAAAAAACCAAACATGTTTAGAACACATTTAAGTGAAAAATGTGAGTAGCTCTTTATAAAAATGAATTTTAACCATTGATATATGTTCTTAGAACTCAGAATGCAGAGAATTTTAACAAAGTGTTGGCTGCAAGAATGACATCAGCAGGGCTTTGGTTTAAGTGTACAGTTCTGGAGCCCCCAGCACAGGAAGGACATTGAAGTGTTGGAGCAGGTCCAGAGAAAGGCCATGAAAATGATCAGAGGGCTGGAGCAGCTCTCTGATGAGGACAGGCTACAAGAGTTGGGGCTTTTCAGCCTGGAGAAGAGAAGACTTCGAGGAGACCTTATAGTAGCCTTCCAGGGGCTACTAGGGGGCTTACAGGAAGGCTGGGGAGGGATTATTTACAAGGTCTTGCAATGCCAGGACAAGGGACAATGGGTTTAAACTGGAAGAGGGGAGATTTCAACTGGATGTTAGGAGGAAGTAAGAGTGGTGAGGCACTGGAACAGGTTGATCCTTGATGTCCCTTCCAACCTTACCATTCTATGATTCTATGATTAATGATGCTTAGAAAAACTGTTATCTAGGTCAGTTTTGCTATGTGTTTGTTATATATTTATTTTATTCTAGAGACTCTCTTTCAATGCTAATAATTGCTTATTAAAATGAAAATGAAACACCATAAAAATGAGGCTTCAATTCTTATTCTGCGAGTTCCTATTACACATAATTTCTGTAAGCCTTTTGATATTCATCAGATCAAACTGCTAATTATTTGTAATTACTGACCAGCCTTTCATGTTTCAGGAGATTTGCAGTAAGACAAAAAGAGAAGAGCAGCTTGTCTTTTTCAAAGAGGGAGCGACAGATGTTGACATAAAGTGAGTAAGTAAAATGATCCTTGAGAATCTTCAGCCTACAAGGTGTCAGAAAAAGAACAAACTTCCATTAAATATCAGTCTATAAAGAGTGTGCTCTGGAAACTCATCACAAACCATCACATATCTCCTTTGTTCTAAGGCCCCCAAAGCACTCATTAAATGTATGCACTGTACTGTGAGTAAAATAACAGCAGAAAAGTCTCAATACAATTACATCTTACTGATTTTCAGAGGAAGTGAGAGGTCCCTTTTGGGGAGCAACCATTTTAAACTTTGTGATGAGGATAAATGCCAGGGCCAAACCCAAATCTGTTCATCTTTAAAGGTTATTTGAAATATGTTTCCTGTTCTACAGTGTACTTTCCTTCACACACTATAATACAAATATTTAAAACTCTGATTTGACACCAATAATTTCCCTTAAATACAAAGCAAGGAGGCCACCTATTGTTTTAGAATGGTTTAAGGTTGAACATCTAGTCAAAATACGGAAAAATGCTTATTTTGGTTAAAAGGTGGTTGAAGATGCAGCATCTGAATCTGCAAAACTACTTCAACCCTTTCAATGAATTAACAAAGATGTGGAGAGGTGTTATGGCTTTTTTTCCAGCTACCTGGCTCACTATTCCCTTTGCAGGGAGCTACTCAGAGGGTATTCCTGCAGTTCAGACATGGTGGACCATTCAGAAACCCAAGTTTCTGACACTGTGACAATGGCTTTTGACAGAAGATTGAGACTTAGAACAAGCTATGTATTTTTGTCTCCATTTTAGTCTATTTTTTTCCCTTCTTCCATTCAGCTAACAAGAAGTAGACCACTTAGTCATATTATTGTAATACATAAATGCTCCTTTTTTTTAATTAGCATTTCAAGGCCTTTTTTAAAATTACTGATTCCCCATCAGTTAAATGGATTTATTTAATACTGACATAGATGGCCACGGGATGAGTTACAAAAGTAACATGGTTTTCCTGAGAGAAGAACGGTTAAAAAAAAAAAATCTCTGCACAGAGCCCATAGTTAAAATTGACTGACTAGTGAAGGCAGCCCAATAAAAACAGTCTGTGTGGGTCATTCCTTCACAGGAAAGTTTCTGTGAGTTTGAATTCTCTTCCTTCACTGGTCAGGATTATCAAAATGGGCTTTCACCAATCATTCCCTGCCAACTGGGACTCAGGTATTTACTTTATCTTTGTATTTCTGCTGACAAAAATATCTTGAATCAAAACGAAGTTAGTTTGTTTATCGCTTACTTCAAATCTTATTCTTTTCTATCTACAAAACAATGCTCTGTGCCTAAGGTAGAAGTCCATGTTTATAGAGCATAGACTGCTTTATGGTAAAAAGCTACCTTGAATGTAGATTCAAATATGATACCAAAATAATTAAGCTCTGCCTTAAATGATTAGTAGCAATGTCTCTTATAAAAGTTATGCTAGATTTACATTTACTAAGTCCTAATGAAAAAAATAACCTTCACAACCAGCAGGCCGCTAAACTGAATGCTACACACTAAGTACTTTGTGTGTAACTAACACAGACAGTAATGGATAATTCAGAGATTGCCATTTGCAGTAATCAGTAGGTAAATGATCTATATACTAACTGGAAGAGTTGTTTCTCTCTCCTATGTTTTGTTCATTTGATGCACAGACAAGTAGCTAAGTAACAGAAGCAAAGCTCTGTGATTTGAAGAGCAAATAAAGCCACTAAAGTAGAATTCAGAAACTGATGTGATAGAACATGGAATAATTTTCTTGAAAGAATCTCTGCATAGAGAAGTCACTTCAAGTCTAGATTTTGTATAATCCTAATGTGATCTAAACAGTAAAGTCTACCACATGGGAAATAAATTCCAATCAGTGAAGGCTGCACAATTTCTCCCCATTCTCATGCACAAGATGGAAAAGAGAGGAGGTATAAAACAATAATCAAACTGAATTTTAAAATGGTCTTGCGTACTCTAGAGACAAGAGCTCCAGTGGCAAGACTTCCTTCTCACTCATCAGCTATGTGAAAACATTTCTTGTCTGTTTCTTGAGGACTCAAAAAGTTAATACATGGCATACAGAATCAAAGAAGGTGAAACATTCTTATCTGTTTGATAAAAATTTCACACGTGATTTGAGGTAGCAATTTCTAAATAGAAATAGTGGAGAATGTTGCACTTGTGATGTATTGTACCACCTTTTTTCTATGAATGCATTATCTCCAGAGAAATACCCCACATATATAGATAGAAAAAAACCCACCTCTTAAAAAATGCAGTACTGAGCCAATACACTCTTGGAGAAGTAACATTCCTGGAGTACCAAATAATACAGACGCATTACAAACAGTGAACTCTCACTATTACCTTGTTGGTAAATCCTCCGACGGCTTTGAATTATTTATAGACACGATGAACAGGCTGATGAACCACAGCAGTGAGTACTGGTACATGGGCTCAATGTTGGCAAGATCAGCAATAGAAAAGAACAAGATCGAAGAGTGGACAGCGACAGGACGATAGCCCAGACGAGTAGCATCAATCTTCTTTTCTGTCTCTTCAGCCACAGCTTGCTTCTCAGAAATCTCATTAGCCAGAGCTTTGGAAGAAGACAGTATCTCAACAGCAGTTTCATCCTCCAAAATATTTCCTTCTGAGGCTGAAAGAACTTCTAAAATTTTGTCTTCTATTTCTTTTAGCTGCCTGAAAAGAACATGCAAGATTTTTCACAGATGAAAGTTACTGATAGTTTATCAGAAATCAGACAATACACAGATTCTATTACACAATAAAATCTTCATTTCTTAGTAAGAATTCTCTGAAGTTTATGAAAAACATACCCACTTTCAGGCTGAATATAGGTGGCAAAGGGAGGAAGTGACAAATCACTTTTAATACTGCACTTTTCATTCTTTGCCACGTGCCCTTTGCCACATGCAATCGGAACCAATATAACAATGAAAATGTTTCTAACACAACTCTTCGTATCTAATCAAGATTTGTGGGAAGCCAACATCATGGAAGGGATGCATAAAACCAGAGGACAAGATTGAGTTCAATTTTGCAATTACACAACCTGCAACTCAGCTCTTTAGCATTTTCTAATAATCCTAGAAATAGAAGAAGAAAGGCACAATCAGTAGGGATATGAGTAACAGCCTGCATCCAAAAGCAGCCTAAAATCCTAACAGAAGCCCAAGCCTACAATCTCAGAAATACAAGTCTTGGATTTCCTGTTGAATCAACCCTAAAAAAAGAGGAGCCACTAGTATATATTCCCCCAAACTGCAGTCTGCTTCTGTCCCTAGAAAGTTAACTTCATACCTTTTATTTTCAGCCCCTTGAAGAATGAGAGCTTGTTTTTCTTCTTCAAGATCTGGCCTTTCTCGTGCAACTACAATTCCAAGAAGTTGATCCTGCATTCCTTCTGAAGTTATCATGAAGTTCAATAATGTCACCTGTTGAAAGAAATGTTTTGGTTTGTTATTTGTTTGTGGGTTTTGTTGTTTGGGTTTTTTTAAATAGCACAGTTATAGCCAGATGCAGTTAAAATGCTTCATCATTTATAACATGTGGTTTGTATAATATCATGTAATATCTCTGCCAGACTTTCAGAGTACATTTATTGTAGCTGAGAATTTAAAGTTATGGAAAGGCTGCCCAGGGAGGATTGTGGAGTCTCTGGAGACTTTCAAACTCCACCTGGATACGTTCCTGTTCGGACTACCCTAGGCAATCCCACTTTTGGCAGGGAGTTCGGACAAGATCTCTGGAGGTCCCTTCCAACTTCTGTTTTTCTGTGATAGGTAACTCCAGGACTGACCCAGAAAATGAAGATACTCCCATACCTCTGAAGTCCTTGTAACTATTTTTATAATAAAAGGTAACTAAATAGCATCAGAAGAGATAAAATTATTTAAATAAAACAATTCCTGACAGCATGAAAGAATGAGAGCATTGCAACATGAAGCATTAGACATGGGCAACATCAGTAGTTCCGAGATAACACCAGTGTTGCAGCAGTGTAAAAAATTACGTTGGTAGGAGAGGAGGGATGAACAAGCACCCAAATTTCCCCCTGGTTTTAGTCAATGAATCATTTTGAAATGAGAACAGAGTTACACATTAATTTTCAAAATCCTTACCTTAACAGACGTTTCAGGAAGATAATGTGGATTTCTCAGCTTCGTTGTGATGTAAAACCGGAATTCAGGAGCATACTCGATAGTGGAGTCTCCCAGGCAAATGCATATACTGCCTGACTGCTTAAATGTCTGCTTGAGCAGAAGTGGCTCCAAGATAGGATCAAGTTCTTCTCCAATATTCTCCAAAAGCACTTTAAAATGAGAATGGATTTAGTAGGACTTTCTTGGCATTTATACTACTGGCTTCCAACATACATGTACAGTGTGTATTTACAGTGAGCTACAATTACAATGTTCACCAACACTAGAGGTAAGGTTTAATGTTTCTTACTCAGCTGACTGAAACAAAAGAATCAAAGAGAAGTACCTTATATTTCTTTTTCTAATACTATGCCAATTTGCAAAAACACAGCTAAAACACTATCACTACTACTGCTGCCAGTGGCTTAGAACAGCAGTTGGGGAAACAACAACATATTAAATGCCACAGATATCATTTTGGGTAGCTAATTCAGCTTCAGCTTTCACTATAAGCATATGAGAATGTAAAAATCTTCCTTATGAACAGAGACTGGGAGAGTTGGGGCTCTTTAGCTTAGAGAAGAGGAGCCTGAGGGGTGACCTCATTCATAAGTATGTAAAAGGTGACTGTCAAGAGCATAGAGTCAGGCTCTTTTCAGTGATGCCTAAGGATAGGACAAGGGGCAAGGGGTGGAAGTTGAGGCATAGGAAGTTTCGTGGAAACATGAGGAGGAATTTTTTCCCTGTGAGGGTGACAGAACACTGGAATGGGCTGCCCAGGGGGTTTGTGGAGTCTCCCTCTCTGGAGATATTCAAGACCCTCCTGGACACATTCCTGTGTGATCTGGTATAAGTGATCCTGCTCTGGCAGGGGGGTTGGACTGGATGAGCTTTTGAGGTTCCTTCCAAGCCCCTAACATTTTGTGAATATCAAGGAGGAAATAGCAGAGCACAACCAACTCATTTCTTTACTTGTAGTTCAGTTAGCCACTGAAAAATAGCTGGAGCTGTAATGCTTTTACTTATTTCTACTGTAGGGTAATAAGACTAATTGCAATAAAGATACCACAGAGAATAGAAGAATCATTAATGATCACAGCCTAACAATCTGGTATTTATACTCTTGAAAAGCCAAATAAAAACAACATTATTTATTAGAAATAAAAGTAGCGTAACATGAAAATAAAGCAATGGCAACTCTCATAAAGCCATTAGAAAACAAAAAATAAACAGAGTCTTGTAATTAGATTGTGCTAAAAAGTACATTATAACCTGGGGTGAGGACTTCAATTACTATAGCATCAATTTGATTGAAAACAAGGGGGAAAAAAAAAAAAAAAGTCTGTTTTGCTTAACTAGGAGCACATTTGCTACCCACTGAAGTTTCTTTTTTTGGCTGGCTGTGCCCCCTCCAGGTTCTGCTGTAATTTACACTGTCATCAAGTCATTAACCTACCCGGACTCCCAAACTGAATGCAATTCTGCAGTGTTGTTACAAACTGAGGGTCGCTGAGTTTGATTATATGTAAACTATTGGCTTTTTCCATGTTCTTTATCCATTTATTTGCTTGACCTTGAGGATCTATCATCAGAGGCCATCTTCTTGCATTACTGAAGGGAAAAATACAAACGTTTGAAACTGAAATACAATCTGTTCGAATGTTTCTCTCAAAGGACACCTCAAGGCAATTTATTCCCTTTAGGCATTAAAACAAAAGCAGGTCATTATGAAATCATAGTAGGTACACACTTGAGGAATTTAAGGGGAGATAAACAAATCTTTGCTTATGAGAAAAAATAAATTTTCTCTTACAAAGAAAGTACTTAAGAAATTAATTTTATTGCATCTTCAAAATAGAAAGGTTTGAAATTGTGAACAGCTCTAATACAGTCACGTGCATGTGAGAACAAATGGAATTTTGCACAAAAGAGACACTCTAGAGTTTGTGTAAAGGGGAAATGCATGAACATATTCAAAGCTATCTGCCTTTTAATCTCTAATCATTAAACAGCAATGGGCACAAAGAAGTCCTGGATTATTTTTGGCAGATTTAGTAAAACTTCATGGATTTTTAAAAAGTATTCTCTACCACCTTACCAAGGTAGCTAAGAGAAGGGACACATTGTGATGGTCAACTACAATTACAACAATAATCACCTAAATGAGAAGCCATCGAAGCAGGCAGAAATGAGAATTCCAAAATAAATGTAGTCCTAAGTATCTTGGTCACGGGGCCCAGCCACATCCCGGCTAGTTAGGAGATAAAACTTCCGAGTCACAAATAAAACTTGCAAGTGCATCTGGATTGTTATTTTCTTTTAAAATACTAAGATGAAACGTATCCAATTAAATACAATGCAATCTAATTTCTGTCTGATCTTCTAATGTACCTTTTCTTACAGAGTGATATTTAAGAAAGGTTTCCCTAACTGGCACTGAAAGTGATTCACCTTGAATTAGATAAAGTGTGGGGTCTAAAAGACAATGCTCCAGAAAACTTAATTCAATATTAGGTAACTTCTTGCAGGCTTGTTGGCTTCAAAATTGCTACTGTAATATGTTATAAACCTTAGGTTATACTCAGGAGAGTCATTTCAAAACACGCAAAGCAGAGTTTAACAGAGAAAAATCTGTTATGTTCTCTGTTCCAGTCTCTACTCCAAACTTCTTCTTTAGGACTAGTTGCAAAGCCCATTTATACATTTGATTGTAAGAATTTGTCTTTATTTTAAAATAGAAATTCAAGATTTGAGAAGACTTCAGCCCAAGCCCACAGCAAGTATTTCTTTTCCTAGTTACTTCAAAGTTCCATTCGTGCGTTGTTTTCAACACATCCTCCTTCAGACTAACTGTGCAACAGACAAGAAATGCTTAAGACTGAATAACTAAAGGCTGGTTCTCTAATAATAGGCAAATACACGTGGCTTGCATCGATGGTAAATTCCTTCCTCATTGATGCGAATACACAAGCAGACATTGAGTGTGTTTGCAAATTAGCCTCTAATTCTGCTTTTTATTAAAGTTGTTGCCATAAAAAGCCTGAGTTGCATTTTATAGGGTTCCTGGAATGGTAATAGAAAATTCGTGTAGCTATAAACTCATAACTACAGGCCTAGCATAATACATATCATGAATTTGAGGTAGATTCTATCTCTCATTTCAAAATTTAAAGCTATCATTATTTAGTTTAAAATGCTAATCATCTTTGCATTAGTTCAAAGAGAATTTGGATCAAAGCTTTATCAAAGTGGAGTGTTAGGATGTGCTGTAGAAGTGCTGAATTTATTAACGTTTGTTTAGCCTGAGTGATTGAATTATTAATACAGTAATTACTTTTTAAAAGTTACATTTGCAGCCACAATCCCAGCACATATCCTCCAGCTTCAGGAATTAGCTCTGCTTCCTGGTGTACAAACACCACCAGGTTTTAATGTATGCTGAGGTTCTTCAGCTAGTGAGTTATTTGTGTCTGTCCCACTTTGCACTGCCAAAGATGAAGTATGATCCACATCCAGATGCTCCCAAAGGTTGACCCTGTAACAGATAATCTCAGCTGTATGTAAAAGCCTAACCTCTTACGGATGGGGCTACACAGCCTAGAGCTCTAGGCATTTCTGGATAATACAACATGCATGTGCTCAGCTATGCATTGTCACACAAGCCACAGATGGAGATCTCTGCCTAGACAAACAATCTTGTTCAACATCTTCATCAGTGACCTAGATGAAGAGATGGTGTCCCCATAGCCAGTTTGCTGATGATACCAGACTGGGGAGGGTGTGGCTGACACCCCCACAGGCTGTGCTGCCACCTAATGAGATCTGGACAGTGGGGAACCTCATGAAGTTCAACAAGGATAAGTATAGAGTCCTGCAGCTGGTGAGGAACAACACCATGACCTGCTCTGAAGAGCAGTTCCACAGAAGAAGGACCTTGAAGTCCTGGTTGATAACAAGTTCTCCATAGGACATCAATGTGCTCTGGTGGCCAAGAAGGCCAACAGTATACTCAGGTGCATAAAGAAGAGTGTGTCTAGCAGGTCAAGGGACATTCTCCTCTCCCTCTACTCAGCCCTAATTAGACCATATCTGGAATAGTGTGTCCACTTCTGGGCGCCCCAGTTCAAGAGGGACATGGAACTACCAAAGAAAGTAGGACAGTTCAACAGAAGATGATTAAAGGGAATGGAACGGCTATCTTACAAGGAAAGACTGCCAGACCTAGGGCTGTTTAGTCTGGAGAAGAGAAGGCTGAGAGGGCACCTTATCAATGTCTACAAACATCTGAAGGGTGGCTGTCGAAAGGATGGACCCAGGCTCTTTTCCATGACACCCAGTGATAGAACAAGGGGCAACAGACATAACAGAGTCACAGAAAATTCTATTTCAACACAAGGAGAAACTTTTTTACTGTGAGGGTGCTGGAGCCCTCAAGCAGGCTGCTCAGAGAGTTTGTGGAGTCTCCTTCTCTAGAGATCTTCAAACCCCACCTGGATGTGTATTCTGCCCTAAGCAGTCCTGCTCTGCAGCGGGGGTTAGACTTGATGAACTCTGGAAGTCTGTTTCAGCCTCTAGCATTCTATCTAAGTGTCATTCTAGTGGCTGACATGAGAACCAAAGGGGCACATGTTACACCACCACATAAGAATTAAGCGCCTTGAAAGTGAAAGGGAGTAATAGCGTATTTAGAGTTCAGGTGATCGGTATTGTCTTTCTAGGAGGAATTTTAAGGTTTTAGAATGTTTCATTTTCTAAGTAGAACAAGAATATCTTTGACTATGCAGAGCTTCCAGAATATTAGATCAAACAATGTATCATTAGATAAAGTCAAAGTATTTTATTTGGACGTAGCTTAAGAGAGCTACAAAAGGGAAATGTAAAAACAAAAAAGCCCTGCTGGCCACACTCTTGATGAAGCATAGGATACTAGCGAAGTCCCTACACTAAGCCAAAGCCCAAAGCTCTCTTAGTTCTTCTCTAGGAGTACGTATCAGCTTAGAGGAAAAGCGTGGCCCTCATTGAAAGCTTAGCAAGACAGCCTTCAATACTTCTGACGAAACATCTCTTGGTAGCACCTGATATCAGCACATTAAAGAATCGTAGCTTTCTAAAGGAGAATTACTCATGTATTTACATATTATACTACATGCAAAGCAGTCAAAATTTGATTCCTGAAGCATTTTAGGGTGTCTTAAACAAAATTCAGGGTGTTTATTCATTCAGCATGTTTGTGAAAAAAAACAAAGAAGGGGAGAGGAAGCTAACATCAGAGCAATCCATAGGAGTTAAAAATGAGGGAAATTAATTCACAGCTTTAAACACCTTATAAAGGTAAAATTGTTATTATTGTTTCTTATAAACATCAACTTTACAGTCATGTTATAATTTTGGTTGTTAAACTAGATATCTATCAGAAAACCCTCTAGAATACAATAGCTGGAAGCATGTTGTAAGAAGCTGTTTAATGGAAATTATTTTTCTTTACTTACGAGATGATGATTCCATTATCAATAGAAAATGTGTCAGAAGGTAGGCCAGCAATGTTCCAAGCTCTGATCTCCACTGGTTCTCCAAGGGTACTTGTTAAGGAGAAGTCATCAGAACAAGGAATGTCTTTTGCTTTACATAGCAATGCCCACTCTTTAGTTTGCATCTAGATAAGAAGAAAATAAACACCAATTGAAATTTTGTCTATTCAAACACTGTTCAAACTATTTTAATCCATTTCCCATAACAGTAGCTACATACAAGTATCTTCAAATGGAAAGAAATTCATAATTTTGTATAAAATGCCTTAAAATGTCTCTGCAAATGCCTTTCTATGTTATTTCTATACATGAAATCGAAGGGTATGTGGTCAGAGCCTTGGTATGATTTCATTTACAGTTTCAGCAGTTGTATTCTATACTGTGAAATGAGTGCACAATAAAAAAGCTTTCCTATTTAACTCTCAGGGCACACATAAACAGCACTTGTCAGGATTTAACCAAACTTCACAGTTCAAAAATCATTTAGAGTTGCTTCTCACTGCTGGCTCTATCATCTACCTCACTACTAGTTGTGTAAACTACACTAATTGTGTAAACTACACATCTGTATGGTTGGTGTGCAGTAATAACGTAGACACAGGTTTTTAAACATGTAAACTAAAGAGCATTTTCCAAAGAAGGAAAATGTACAGAAATACCATGTTTGGGTGAAAGGCACAGTTCTGTATGAAAGCTATGTATAAAGGCAAAAGAAATGTACTGTAATACTCTAAATTGAGCTGGCAAAGCATCAAGCAACAAAGTTTAAAAGTTTGGTATTAAAATGGTCTGAGGGCCTCAGATGCATGAGGGATTCATCTTTATGCATAACACCAAGCTGATATTCCAAAAGATATCTCAGCTTTTCTCTTATGAAAAATGAAAGGGGGGAGGGTGCAAGAGCAGCAGATGACACGTAGAACTGCAGAGAAGGGGTTCTGCTATCCCATAGTTTGTGAAAGATACATCTCACTGATGTGTCTGCACCACCGGAGTCAGAATAAACCACGAGGAATCCCAATCCGCTGTTGCACAGAGAAGGAAAGCATGCAGTCAGAGAAAATGAGATGACACTGAACTTCTCAGCTTAAATGCCTGTGTGTTCATCTTTTGTGAGTACTCATGCAGATATCTCTGCCTTTTATGAGTAACACCTCCACCTGGAGCTGTGTGCCTGAATTCAGCACCCTGTAAGATGTTTCACCAAAAGATCACCCACCTGCCCAGACACAATGTTAGGCACAGTGCAGATTACAAGCATAAAAGAGAACACTTAAAACTTGCTATCTATTTCATCCACATACATACCATAAACCTTCACTCTAGAAAGTCTGAAATTAGTAACATCACAAAGTAACAGAGAATATAATTGCTTGAAAGAATAGTACAAGATTTTATAAATTAAAATGGACAGAGGAAAGACAGAAGGAAAAGTAAAAAATAGGATTATAGCCAAGGTGTGTTTCAAATTAGGTAGGTTGATTTACTTTCCTCTCTTTAATTTTTAGCAAGTTTTGACACCCAGACCTGATTTTCAAAAGAAATAAGCATGAATTTCTTCATCTAAATGCAGTGGCAGGTTTTGGAGTTCAGGAACTTTCAAAGTTAGGGTAATTTTGACACCCACTGACCTTTTTTCTTTGAAGTTAAGGAAAATATAGCCATTGAGCAGAACAGGAATAACCAAAGCCATGAGTTATAAAGTTATTAACAGTAGCTTTAGAGAAGAAAAGCAACAAAAAGACTCCATGTTCTACACAGCACTAAGTACTTAACAGAACAAAGGAAGAATTTTGCCCAGGAGTCTTATAAACCAAACTCTTACAACACAGTTTAAGCTCCACTTATGAATCTATTAAAACACAACTGAAAACTATAAACTTTATCCTAAAATAAAATTGAGTAAAATGTAGACTATTACACGACCCTGGGACAAAAATCATGGTATTACTTGTCTGTAGCTGGATGTAAAGGCTCCCAGGTAAGCTATGATTCCTGATGAAAGAAGTATATCTCCAGTTAGGTTGCTGTACTGCCTTCCCAGTTCCAAAGCTGTCTCTTGCCAGCGAGTTTTCTCACCCCCAAGGCCACCGATCAATTGTTCTGCTCGCTGGAGTTTTTTCCTGCATAAGTCAACCTCAGAGTTTAAAAAAAAATAAAATTGCCAGTTATATTACATGGACACTTTCAAGACAATGTGCAAATATTAAAGCGTTCAAAGATTCTTTTCCTGTGCAGATGTTTTCTTAAATAATTTCATCAGAGAGAAAGAAAACATCTCCTCCTTATAATGGAAATACTCAAAGAAGGAGGGGAAAAAAAAAATATCAATCTCAGTACCTGCACAGTAAAGTCTATTCAGTTACATCTTCATCCAGCTAAAGGAAGAAGATCAGTTTAAAAGATGCAATACTTTAAAAGTAGCACTCTATGCGACGCAGAAGATATTCATAGGCAAGGATATTACCCACATGTCACAAGAGACACAAAAACACCTTACAGAGATCACTGCCTATGAAAGAAGTAGGTACATTCTATTCTGCAAAAGCATCCTGTGAACAAAGCATCTGCATTTCTGTTGTTGGGTTTTAAGTAAACCATCTTTCCACGCACGTTTACAATCAAAGAAATAAATCTGATTCAATGGGAATTTAATCCAGTTCTATTAGAATTTCTTTATTGTCTAGTAGACACACATTTCAAACACAAGATCGGAGAAAAATAATACCAGCTCCTGCTGCTGCTACAATTCTCTCTCTCTCTCTCTCTTCTGGTAACCATAGCAGCCAATTAATACCACAGTAATAAATTGTGTAGTTCATCCCTCCATTCCACTTCCAACCCCAGTAAGAGAAGCATCACCTATTCTGCACACACGACAGCTATTTAGCAGTCAGGAGCAGAAAGAAAGCATTCTCTACAATGCATTAGCACAGAATGCATAAACAAATTTCCAAACCTTCAAGTGCGCTGACTTGCAAGTGAAGAGTTGAATCAAACAATCATTGAAAACTGATGTCCTCACAAGAAAGCAGACACGAGTGAGGATGCACCCTCAGCAAGTTTGCAGATGACACCAAGCTGTGTGGCACAGTCGACTTGCTAGAGGGCAGGGATGCCATCCAGAGGGACCTGGACAGGCTGGAGAGGTGGGCCCAGGCCAACCTCATGAAATTCAATAAGGCCAAGTGTAAGG
>VWZE01024339.1:87510-143052 GCA_013396675.1 Eubucco bourcierii | reverse complement strand
CTGCCCCTTTACTCTGCTCTCGTCAGACCCCACCTGGAGTACTGTGTGCAGTTCTGGAACCCTCAGCACAGGAAGGACATGGAAGAGTTGGAGCGGGTCCAGAGGAGGGCCACAAAGATGATCAGAGGGCTGGAGCAGCTCTCCTATGAGGACAGGCTGAGAGAGTTGGGGCTCTTCAGCCTGGAGAAGAGGAGGCTTCGAGGGGACCTGATAGTAGCCTTCCAGTATCTGAAGGGGGCCTACAGGAAGGCTGGGGAAGGATTATTTACAAGGTCCTGCAATGACAGGACAAGGGGCAACGGGCTTAAACTGGCAGAGGGAAGATTTAGACTAGATATCAGGAGGAAGTTCTTTGCAGTGAGGATGGTGAGGCACTGGCACAGGTTGCCCAGGGAGGTTGTGGATGCTCCCTCCCTGGATGTGTTCAAGGCCAGATTGGATGAGGCCTTGAGTGAGCTGTCCTAGTGGGAGGTGTCCCTGCCTATGGCAGGGGTTTGGAACTAGATGATCCTTGAGGTCCCTTCCAACCTTACCATTCTATGTAGGAGACGGATGGTAAATTCTTAACGGTTCTACTTTCCACTACTTTAAAGCATTTATTCCCCACGCCTCACCCATTTATAACTTCAAGACCATTGCATCAAAATAAAAAGGTGATTATCTCCAAGTAGAACTTGTTCAACATAATGGCAGTTAAACGGAAGATTAGGATTTGATAAAACAGCTCCTTTTGATTCACTTTGCTGGCTCTCAGTAGAAGAGTGGTTCATTTTTTGCATATATACCTGATTTTCCAAGTCTGCCTTCTCCAGTTTCTTGGATTCCAGTGTCTGCTGGAGCACAGCCAATTTATCTTGAACCTCCTTCAGGTCTGCTTGTTTCTTTCTTAGACTATCCATAGCAATATTTAATTCTCCTTCAGCTTGATTCAGCTTCAGCTTTTTTGGTGCAACATTTTTTGTCACCCTAAATAAAGTCAGAGTAAATTAAATATAAATAAATTAGCCTTCACTCAGGGTTACTATAAACAAAAGAAACACCACAAACAGAAAAGATGAAAGGAAACTTCAGCAGCTCAGTATCTGAACAAAAGGACAAAGGGTTGAGCTTCCAAATGGTGTCTTAATTGATTACAGTTTAGAATTCATCATAGATTCATGTCCTTAGAAATAATCATGCATACACAGTAACTCACAGACACTGTACACACACAGACACCTGTGTGCATGAAAGAAAAAATGAAGAGCTTTTCACATCCAAGGATTTATTCTCCAATTCTGAGGACTTCAATCTTCTACACAGGTGTTTTTGTGAGACACCTGGAAGTAACACGGAACTGAAACCACATTGTTTATCTTTCCAAAAACAAGAAGCATGAAAACATGCTGGAATGTCTCCACACTTGGCTCAAACAGCATTTCACAAGCATTAGAGTCATGGTTAATCAATCTCCTCTTGTGCTGCTGTAAGTCACAGATCTCCTTTGATGTATGGCTTTGTAGCTGATTCTCTAATGACTGGTATTCATGATCCTTGGATTTCTCACACAAAGACCTCTACCATGTATGCACTGACTACCACGACTGGTACCTTTAGTCAAGTAACACAACATCCTCTGAAATAAAGTCATGCACTACAAGCCATGACTCAGCTTTCAAATTGCAAGTGGAGTCTCCCAGTGCTGATTTACTGATAAACGTGAGTTACAGACAGTCCTTACTAGAATTTTTTTTTAAAGCAGCACGCTTTATTAGCGTATCAAATACAGAGCAGAGCAAAAATTATCCTTTGGGTTTGGTGTGTCTAACCAGATACTTCCAAAGGTATTTCAGTACTGCCTCTATTTTGTGCAGAACTTATAAAGTTACCTTCGATTAACAAATTGTTGCTCCCAGGCACTCTCAGAAAAATTCAGAACTGAAAATCAGACTCCACACCTTAACATCAACTATTTTACAGGAATCAATCTTTACGACTGCTTGTTTGCACAGGTTTCCCACTTAAAAGAAGTAATGTCACATCTCTCAGAGTTAAAATAAACTCATCTCTTTAATCAAACATATTTTAACATTCTGGGGTTTTATTTATACATACTTACGTATCATAAAACTCCAAGGCTATGACCCACTTGCACAGCCCCTCTGCTGCCGTGGAAGCATTCCGAATCTTGTCTGGTATGAACTCAGGATTTGTAAGATATCGTTTTCTTATGATAGTCATGTAAGCTGGGGGAATGTCATCCTTGTCATACTCATGAAGAGACTGAAGAAATCTTCTGTCACCCAGAAGTCTCTTAGCAGGACCCCAGAAATCCTCAATTTTCTTTCCAGACCCTGCTGGATCTGGAATCCTATCTGCTTTGACACCTTTAAGGATGCATACAGCTTCCATTACAAGCTTGACACCAGCAGGAGGACTGTTCATGGACTTAACCACTGTAATATCCTTGAAATAATAAACAAAAGAAATACATTTAGAGCTCAGAACATAGGTGGATCCATTCTTCTATTCCACTTGAAATTATAACATTTTTTCCATGGGTGGTGAATGGCTGGAGAGCAGCCCTGAGGAAAAGGACCTTGGGGTCCGGGTTGATGAAAAACTCAACATGAGCCTGTAGTGTGTGCATGCAGCCCAGACAGCCAAACAAGTCCTGGGCTGCATCAAGAGAAGCGTGGCCAGCAGGGCAAGGGAGGTGATTCTGCCCCTTTACTCTGCTCTTGTCAGACTCCACCTGGAGTACTGTGTGCAGTTCTGGAGCCCTCAGCACAGGAAGGACATGGAAGTGTTGGAGCGGGTCCAGAGGAGGGCCACGAAGATGATCAGAGGGTTGGAGCAGCTCTCCTATGAGGACAGGCTGAGAGAGTTGGGGCTCTTCAGCCTAGAGAAGAGAAGGCTTCGAGGGGACCTGATAGTAGCCTTCCAATATCTGAAGAGGACCTACAGGAAGGCTGGGGAGGGATTATTTACAAGGTCTTGCAATGACAGGACAAGGGGCAATGGGTTTAAACTGGCAGAGGGAAGATTTAGACTAGATATCAGGAGGAAGTTCTTTGCAGTGAGGGTGGTGAGGCACTGGCACAGGTTGCCCAGGGAGGCTGTGGATGCTCCCTCCCTGGAGATGTTCAAGGCCAGGTTGGACGAGGCCTTGAGTGACCTGTCCTAGTGGGAGGTGGCCCTGCCTATGGCAGGGGTTTGGAACTAGATGATCCTTGAGGTCCCTTCCAACCTTACCATTCTATGTAAAGATAGTTTGCAGTTCCCGTACTTACTGTAAAATGCACATGATCTTAAGTTCATGCACAAGCCTGCACAGTCCCCAGATGTGTTGCTATTTCTAAAATTTCAGTTTAATTTTTACCTATTCTTTCCAGTCCTTTCTTTAAGGTCCTCTCCAGGTTAAACCAACATTGACATATAAACAAAAGTATCTGAAACTTAGTCAACAATCAGTTGATACTGACTAAAATGGGGAGACACAATTTCAACCTCAATGCATAGAGTCTGATAGACTGGATATAAAAATACTAGTTGACAGGCTGGCAGGTCCTGAATAAGAAAGTGAAAAGCAACTTTTCTATTGTTGAGTCCAAATGTTTTTGTAGCTATGAATGTCTGTGATAGTACGTGATCTTGTGGTGTATATAAATTTAGTGATATGGCTTTTTGGCTACAAAATAAAGGCAGAGTAACACTTTGTTGCTTAAAATGGAGATATTTCAGATGTTTCTGAATTATAAAGCTGCCTAAGTACAATGTCAAACCTCAGAAGCCAGGCATTCCATTTTTTGTGTATCTGAGCACTTCTTTAGTGGTGTAAATATGCATTGTTAGCCATACCTGTGCAGTGAGAGTGTCAAGGGCAGCCAGAGCATTTTCCAGAGAAGGCATAGCTTCTGCCAACTCAGCATCACACTCATCTTTGATGGCTTTTGCAGCCATAGCCTGCTCATTTGCCACAGCTTCTTCGGCTTTCACAACTTCCTCAGTCTTGGCAACTTCCAGAGATTCCTTCTGTGTAGCATCCATCATCTCATCAACCTGCATGCTGGCTTCCCGTAACTGAGGCTCCAGAGCCTCCAGCTCAGACTGCATCATGGCTACTTCAGATGCAGCAGAGTTCAGTTTCTCCAAGCCAACCTCATATCTTCTTTTCATTTTCATCACCTTCCTGAAAACAAAGGCATTTCATCAGTACTTGAGCACATCATTCACTGGGATCCATTCCCCAGGTTTTTTTGAATAATTGAATGCTTTTCCAGTCTGGTTTGATTTGCTCCACGAACAGCAAACATAGCAGAGATTAATTCAGCCATGGTCTTGAACTTGTATGCTCAGGATTTAGAATACAGGTAAATCAGTGGTCACTTATAGCTAAATCAGAGACTGTTAAAAGCTTCTGCCTATTTGTTGGTAGGGACTACAAAATCAAGCTGGTACAGCAGAAAAGAAAAGGAGAGGGAGGAGACAGGGATACACTCATGCAGATTATTCGTTGGAGATGAGGCTGAAATAGGATTTAGCATGATCGGAAAAATCATTTTAGGGGCAGAACGTGAATGGCTCTGGGGACAGACAACAGTGTCACAATCAGTAAGTTTCAGAGGCACTGGGTCACTACATACAAAACTATTATTTTGTTCTACTCTGTGTTTCACACAGCCTACTGATCAAATTAAATACTTCATTGTTCAGATAGTGTCCTATTAACAAGAAGGAGAGAAAAGAAAAAAGAACTTTCCATTTCCATCCATTAGAGCAGAACAGATGTGCATATGCATAGAGGTCCCTTCTGCACAGGCACAACAAAGCAGAACTCTGCTAGGAAGCCAATGACACTTAGCAACTTGGAAGATGGCAACACAGATTGTACCTTCCCTACATCCTGCAGAGAATCAGAGTTAGTAAACAGGCTTATTAATTACTCCAGTAGCATAATGTCCACACTCAGCACAGCAACACCAGCAGGGCTGTCAGAAGTGGTCTAACGCAAGCATGTTTGGAGAGCACCAGGTCAGACCTGTTGTCCAATAAGGAATCATGTACCCTAAGAGTACATTTTATCCACTTACTATTCTAACAATTTAATTCAACTGAAAACAATTCCCTTGTCTTGTTCAGCTTAGCTGTAAGAGATAGAAAATATTACTTTTGATAAACTTGTGCTCCTCTGGAAAAGGTCACATGAGAAATCCTTACATGCGTTTCTTTCCAAGCAGACTTTTAAAAGTGGAGATCAATTCTAGGTATGAAGTAGGTGTAACATAGTTGTGCCTCTGAAGTTCTGCATGGTATAAGTCAGATAAAGCAATAGTAGATGTATGAAAGTTTTTACACATATCAATACAGCCACTTCGAGTCTCTTCTAGCATTTCAACATCTTCCAAGAAGTGAGAGGCAACAGCTTCCAATGCATCTTCAGGCCATGTCTACAACAAATGAAGAAATACTTTACTCTTAATCAGTTCTTAACACTCAGACATTTCAAAACCTTCCCCACAAAGGTATCATTGCCCTGTTTAAAAGATAAAGTTACTGAGGCACAGAGAAATTACTTCATGATTAAAAGATCAGCATATAGGACAGAATAACAGAACTGGAAAGAACCCAAGTAGTGCTCTTCTGCTTCCAGATAGCCTTTAAATACAATACTACATTTTAAAACCTGAGGAAATGTAAGCTCCGTAGATTCTCTACATGATTGAGTTCTACATCTTAAATACTCTAAGCTCTTTTGCATCTAACACTCAAACAAAATGTAGAATCATAGAATGGGAAGGTTGGAAGGGACCTCAAAGATCATCTATTTCCAACCCCCTGCCATAGACAGGGACACTTCCCACTAGTACAGGTTACTCAAGGCCTCGTCCAACCTAGCCTTGAACACCTCCAGGGAAGTAGCCTCATCTCAACTCTGTATTTTGATTGCAGAGTGGCAAGGGAAAATCTGGTCTACATCAAAGATGTTTGTGGTTTTGACAGGTATTTCATGTTCAAACTCTTTTAACACCCTAGATTTTGGTAGTGTTGCTAAGAGCATAATACACTACATATAGAAATCTGCAATGTCTACACAGTGCTATGTTCATTCACTTATACTCACAGACTGCATCAAGTTGGAAGGCACTCTCAAAGGTCACCTTGTCCAACCTCCCACTACAGTTAGCAGGGACACCTTGAACTGGATCAGACTGTCCAGGGCCACAGCAAGTCTGATCCTGAATGTCTCCAGGAATGGGGCCTTAATCACATCCCTAGGCAACCTGGTTCCAGTATTTCACCACCCTCACTGTGCAGAAGTTCCTCATAGATGTCCAACCTAAATCTACTCTGCTCCAGTTTCAAACCATTGCCCCTTGTCCTACCACCACAGGCTTTTCTAAGCAGTCTCTCCTCAGTCCTCCGGTAGCTCCTTCAGATACTGAAGAGTAGCTCTAAGGTCTCCCTGGAGCCTTCTATTCTCAACCCTGAAAAACCTTAATTCTCTTTGCCTGTCTTCATGGGAGAGGTGCTTCAGACCCCTGATGATCTTTATGTCCCTCCTCTGGACCTGCTCCAGCAGGTCTATACCCCTCTTGTGTTGAGGACCCCAGAACTTCACAGAGTACACCAAGTGAGGTCTTGCCAGAGCAGAGTAGAGTGGCAGAATCACCTCTCATCATCTGCTGGCCGTGCTGCTTTTGATGCAGCCCAGGCTGCCACTGGCCTTCTGGGCTCCAAGTGCCCATTGCTGGTTCATGTCCAGCTTCTCACCTACCAGAACCCCCATGCTCTTTTCTGCAGGTCTGCTTTAAATCTCATCATACATCCAGGCTGGACTGATATCAAGGGTTGCTTCAATCTTTAATAGGTGGAGGACCGTGCACTTTACCTTACAGAACCTCATGAGATTCTTCTCAGCCCATCTCTCCAGCCTGTCCAAGTCCCTCTGGATGGCACCCATCCCACCCTTCAGTCTTATAAACCACACAACTCAGTTTGGTATTATCTGCACACTTGCTGAGGGTGCCTCAATCCCACTGTTTGTATCATTAATGAAGATATTGAACAGCAACAGTCTCAATACAGACCCTTTAAGGACACCACTTGTCACCTGTCTCCATCTGGACATTAAGCTGTTGGCCACTACCCTTCATGTCTGACCAGCCAACCATCTTACACCATCCTCCACTTACAGTACAATCACAGTTACAGTGCCCTCGGTCTATATCACAGTCAGTACAGTTCTAGCAGGGCACACAACTGGAAACATGATGCTGGGGAAATTCCAGGTGTCTGGCATGGCTAATGACCAAAGAGAACACAGTGTTGAAGCCACATTTCTAGTGCATTTCTGTTAGATAAACAGTTTCTCTGAAGCTTTGGGGTTACCTGGAACCAGTCCAAAGTGCAGCAGTTGACAAGAGCTGGAAATTTCCGAAGGCGGTTCCGGAAGGCATCACCAATAGGACTCATGGCCAGCACGATGTGCAGCTGGTCTCGACAGCGTCCCACAAACATATTAAACAGAGCTATGGGGCTGCCATCTGTCCGCTTCGTCCTGTCCCGCTGCCGATCCACTTGGCGCATTTGCTCACAAATTTCTTCTCTCTCATCAAATTCGAAGAGGTTTGGCACTTCACCAGCATTGAGCAAATTGTTGATGTCCTCTAAGAACGATTCCTTTTTCATCTGTGTGTCTGTGAACAGGAAGACTCCCTGCGTTTCCCCTTCGGTGGATTTCCTTAGGATGGCTTTCAAGTCTTCACGCCACTCACTGGTACTGTAATTTCGAGTGATTTCAACCTGGAAAAGGTTGTATTCAGCCATGTGGGCTGCTAAGCGAGTCAGGGACTGCCGACCACTGCCTCCAACACCCACCAGGAGGGCATGGCTGCGAGGCTGCTTCAGGATGCGAGCGATCCTACAGATGTGTTCTATGGCAAAGCGGAACAGAACAAGCTGCATGGGCTTCTTGCTCATGTTATTAAACTCCTCAAGGTAGTTCTCTACGACCAGTCGCAATTGGTCCACATCACTGATCTCCCTGTAGTTAGTGTCCTCTTTCCTGGGGTCATGGAAATCACAAAACATTAAGCTACGTAAGTCATCTTCTTCCACTCTGCCATCATCATTAAAGTCCAGATTCTGAAAGAGTTCATGGAAGTCTTCGTGTAAGTCATGCTTCACCACTTGTTGGATAAATCCAACAAGCCAAGCCTGGTCAGTATGATCCACCAAGCGATCGTAATACACTCTGAGAACCTATACAATAAAAATGTAATTGTTTTAGTAGTTGCTTAATTGTTTTAACAGTTACTTTTGTTCTTTAATGTATATTTCTTTTAAATGAGGTAAAACAAGTACAAATACAAAAAAGCCTTCAAAATATAAATTAACTTAACTACATTAAAAACCAAAATAAATATTTGTAATTAATTGTAACAGTTGATCCCAGTAGTATTATGCCTGAAGTAAAAAATCATATGGAAGCACAATATACACACATGTACACAATACACAATGACAATAGCAGGGGTTGGAAGAGACCTCTGGATATCATAGAGTCCAACTCCCATGTCAGAGCAGGATGACGTTGGAAAGATCACATGGGAATACATCCAGGCAGGATTTGAAAGCCTCCAGAGGAGACTCCACAACTTCTCTGGGCAGCCTGCCATAAGGGTCCAGCACCCTCACAGTATAGAAGTTTCTCCTCATGTTAAGCTGGAACCTCCTGTGTTCCAGCTCGTACCCACTATTCCTTGTCCTGTCAATGGGCACCACTGAAAAGAGCCCGGCGTCATCATCCTGACACCCACCCCTCAGATATTTATAGATACTGGTAAGATCCCTCTGGGCCTTCTCTTCTACAGACTAAATAGCCCCAGGTCTCTCAGTATCTCTTTGTAGGACAGATGTTCAGGTCCCCTAATTACAAACCTTATTACATCAATACATAAAAGGCTGCTGCAAAAAGGGATGTTGCTCTTTCCACTACAGCTAGACAGGACAAGTTACAGGGTTGAATTTTGAGAAAATAGGCTGCAGCTGGAAATTGTGACATGATTTAAATGAAAAGGTTAGTGAAGAACATGAATAGGTGGTCTGGGAGTCTGAACACCTTCGTTCCCAGAGAACTGTGGAAGTTTTTACAAAAGACACTTTGGAAGCTATCGTTGTTCCCCTCTATGCGATCATGCATTGGAGAAGGACAATAGAATAGATGACCACCAAGGATGACTTCTCACATAGTCATTTTTGCTGATTTGATTCTATGAACTATACCTGTATATCTAGCAAGCAAAAATTATCAGTGCTTTGCTTTCTTTTAATCCATGAAAAAACAAAGAGCAGGTACAACCTATACAGGGCTTCTTTTTTTTTTTTTTTTTTAAAGGAATGCTCCACCTGAGCTCTGTCGGCATGTCTGTCCTATTACAGCTGAAATATAGGAGGCATTTGCTGAAGACACTAAGCTCAAGAACATCTAAAGGCAGCCCAGACCCAGGACAATTTGCTGTTCTCATTGATTCGGAGGTTTTTTTGGAGGAAGAGAAGAAATGGAAAGAACTGTGTAGGCACTGAAAGCAGCAAACAGAGGAAGTGAAGGTATCAAGTATCACCTTTTCTATTAGGATATGATTACAGACATATAAATACACATATATTTTATATATATATATGTATATATATANCTGAGCATTAGATAATTTACCTCATGAACCCAGAGACGTTTTATCATGCCTGCAGATTCCATTGTTTCAGGCCTTGACAGGCAAACACCTTGGATAACACGTGAGAAGTCACGGAGATTGAACAGATAGTGAGACTTAGCTGGGGTGGGAAGCAGATTCTTCATTGCTTCTTTATACACATTCATGGTGCCATTAATAATTTGTGGTGTCAGTTGCATGTACTGGGATGGAAAGCTGTAACTGATGAGTTAGAAAAGGTGGTAAGATCAGAGTGATTCTCATCATTCCATCGTGCTAGCACCAATGTACTTAGGAGCTTGTGCCACTTGTTGAGTCTGGCAATTACACTTCCTCACATGCAACTTTACAAACCTTAGTTCTCTCACTAGATTAATGACTCCGCAAATCAAATCTAGTAACTGTGGAAGATGCTTTTCTGTTAGAAATTTCAGAACAAGAACATTGCCAGTGGAGTATTTTAAGATGAGCCCTACTTCTGCAGAGTAATGAATAACACAGAAGGCAGAGTATACAAAAGATTATTTTCTTTCAAGAGCAGTGTCTTACAAACACGTCCTGGACTAATTTAAACACTGCCCTTGATTTTCCCCAGTACACAGAGGTCACTTACCGTACTGTTAGATGCCAGTCTAAGATTCTAGAGAAAATGGTGTACATGGACTCATCATCAAACTCATTAATAGTAACTGTGTTGAAATGTCGCAAGAATCGTGGTGTTACTGGGTTCCGACCACCACCTAAACGTTAGAAACCATTAACAGTGCAACAGAAATGATTAAAATACAAGAGTCAGACATGGCCCTTTTTTGCTGACATTCATCTTTGATCAGCTAGCAGGATCACACTGACAAGTACCACTGCTTGTCATAAACCTAATGAAAGCAGCACGCATCTCACTATCAGGCTGTCTTCCTGTAACCAATGGTCTGTAAAAACACAGACTGAAATCATCAAGCTATGGATAGTTTTGACACTACTTAACTATGCTTTTGGTAGGAAAGTGTCATTATTAAGTCCAAACTCATGCTCTTGATTTTTCCAAGCAGCCCAACGGAAGCCTCTAAAAGTAATCCTGTCTATTTTATTCCATTGAAATTTTATCCCAGTTCCAGAGTCAGCATTTTCGAGGAGTGACTGTGAACTGGATAATGAAGCTGCATATGGAAATGTGAAGATGTAAAGCAGAAATTGGCTGAAGGCTCATTAGACCCAAGGGATTTCAAAAATATTCTGTAGATACATTCCTGTCTCTCTGAGAAGCACTATAGCTTCCTGGCAAGCTTGTGTTGTCTCTCTGTTGATCCTCACCTATTCTACTCATGTATCCTGCAAGGAAAGGACTGCTGGAATCGTAGACATAAAGACCCAAATTGTAAAACTGTACATCCTCTTGAAACCAAAGCAACAGGGAAAAGTATGTGAGACATCTCTTACCTGCAGGTCCCATGGCACACATCATCTGAACATCTACAAGTTTAATGACTGAGCAGTCCTTAAGGTCATACCAGTTCCAGTGATCTAACCACTGCCGTAATAATTCAATAGGTGGCTGAGCACCATAAACCTCTCGTGCTGGCATATTAACATCATCTACAAATGCTACCTGAAAAGAAAAGCAGAGAGGATTTTGCATTTACTTAATTTACTGAATATGTATATTTAGATTTTACTAAACCGCAATTTAGGCAAGATACTGAAAACAGTATCCAGTGTTCTTGGCTAATACAGAACTGAACAAAATTTCTCTCTTCAAAATATCTTTACATTTTTAAGACCAGGCTAACATACATCAGAAAAGATGACATCAAAATACACTTTGTCCTTGGTAAAAAGTATTTAGTAAATAATAAGTTAGAAAATACTGAAATTAAGAAAAAACAAGGCTGCACACATAAAAAGTCTGTAGGCATCCTAGAAGTACCACTATCAAATCATACACATCTGTGACTGCATTTCAGAGATAGTATTTTTTTTTTCCTTAATCTGGATTGAAAGGGGGGGAAAGGAGGAGGGGAAAAAGAAAAGAGAAAAAGAATGGAAATTCCTTAGATTTAGAATCATAGAATTGTCAGAGTTGCAAGTGACTTCAAAAGATCATCTAGTTCCAACTCTCCTGCTGTGGGCAAGGACACTTTCACTAAATCAGGCTGACCAGAGCCACATCCAGCCTGGCCTTAAAAACTTCCAGGGATGTTACTTCCACCACCTATTTTCCTCTCTCTAAAAGAGAGGAGGAAAGGATTTGCTCACACCTGAAACAAGGTCTTCTCTAACATCCTTCTAGAGCTTCTGAGTACTGAGAGGTCCTTTGATGTTCAAGGGTTTGACAGACATCAGCGGTAACACCATAAAAGATTCAAATCTCCTTTAGCACTTCCAAAATAACTGAACTATCCAGGTTGGAAGGAACCTTGGAGTTCACCTAGTCTAACCCTCAGGCTCAACACCGATTTCATACCAGCAGCAAGCTGACCCACACAGAGCTCTCATGTTGGGGCTAGTATCACAAAATACAGAAAGGGAACTATGTCAATCCTGTTCACAGTTATCATATCATATATCGCATTTTCTTCTGTTGGTGAAAATAGGATGCATATTACTGGGAGAAATGTGAAGGGAAAAGAGAAACATGAGGACCTAAAATTAGAAGAATTAGGACTCTGCCAGTTTATTTTAAATGGAGCATCTTTTCCTGCTATCACTTGTGATGAGTTGAGAACATAATGCATGTACATATTTGTTTGCATTCAAACACTTATTTGCATAAAGAAATACATCATTTACCATTCGCTGCCCAAGAGGAGGTCCAAAAACTCCTTTTCTCCTTTTATCCAACTTAGACATTATAATATTCTGAGTCTGAGCTGCTGTAGTCTGTGCTGAAAAGTTAATGAGCAGTGGCTTGTAGACTTCTTTATTCAGATTGTTTAAAAGAAAATTCTGGAAGGATTTTGGGGAGGAGAAAGTCAAACTCTATAGATAGATAAACAAATTTTACATCACTATAGCAAGTAGCAGTCAAACAGACCATAGAGGTTTTTTCCAGTATAAAGAATATTTCATCTCTATCCTTGAAAGGCAAAACTGCGCTGCTGTACAGAAATATAACAATGACAATTTGTGGAGATTATAGAGCAACATATCTCAATGGCCTTATTTATTTATATAAAAACAAAACTAAGTTAAATAATTGTTAATCAGTGACTTCACAGTTTATCTTTGTCACATAAAAAGAAGGAAAGATAAACGATTGAACACCATGAAGCCAAATCTATTCTATCTGCTTACATAACTCTCAAGTTTTACTCCCCCAGCAAAACACAGGCTTCATGACGATTGCACTGGAGTAATCAACAGAAGGAAAACCCTTTACAAAAAGGCATACTGGAGGAAAAAAGAACAAATAAAATTAGATTTGTGCTACTCAGAATAATGGCTTCCTCCTTTACCTAGAGAATCTCATCAGCTATAATACACTGATGGCTTAGCTCTAGCTCCACTCACGTTACCCCTTCTTGCCTCAAAAGAATATTTGTCCACTGATCTAGATGAAACTTAGAGAAAAGTGCTGCATTTGGAAATACCTGCAAGTGAACCCCAACAGCATGGTCTACTGGCACAGTCCAATTGCCTCTGTCAGGCTTTAATGTCCTCCTATAAAGATTAGGATTTAACCCAAAGTATCTGCCACATCTCTCAGAGGAGTTGAAACTTGTCTAAAATTTTAAATCTAGATCATTAAAGTGTTTGTTTTGGGTTTTGGGTTTTTTTAAGATTACCCATTGTGTTATTTTAATAACCACGTCACAAAACTGAACTGAAAAAAATCATCACTTGGTGACTGAAGATGAAAAAAAAAGGAAATGCTTTCTCCTAAAAACATAGATTCCCAAAGATAATAAAGTCAACTTTCAATTGCATGGTGTGACACTGTCTTGAGCAATCTTTACTGGATGCCTTATTCAATGGTTTAGTCTTTTCCATATCAGGGTTTGTGTGGACTAGCTCAGCTATATCTGTAATCACAGTGCAAAGGAAATCAATCCAGGAATAAAACTCCAAGAGTCCTGCTGTCATTCTATTAGAGGTTTACTCCAGTGGGTATCTTGGTGCTTTTTAAGTATTTGGTCTGGAAGCGTAGAGAAAAAAATTAAAACTAAACCCCAAATCCACAACCTTTTGCTACATAACCACATTTTCAGCTGCCCAAATTTCATTTTATAATATCTGACAATTCCTATCTCATTTTACTTCTTTAAAAAGGACCAAATTATTCCTCATCTTCCCCTTTTTATAACCATGTCTAATGTCAGTATTAAAAGCACTTACAGTAATATAAGTACTTTTCCCAGTTCCTGTTGGCCCCACAAATATAGAAGGTTTTTGATGCACTGTCAGCAGTTCCATCAGCACCATATATCGAACAGTATCCAGAGTTGGTACAATTATTTCATTAAACATCATATCTTGAGGTATAGGAGGAGCTGATTTGAGTGTTTCCACCCAGGGTTCCCACATTCCTGCTCCCTGTGTTAATTTGTAACAAAGTCACATATTTATTATAAACAGGAACAAACAGTATAGAACCAATGGTAGTAGAAAACACAAAGTTTTAACAGATGGGTTTATCGATGCATTTTGGAAAGGACTGAACAATAAGTCTTTGGGTTTGTTTCAGAATGCAGTGCTCTCAGTCTGAGAGTACTTAAAAAGAAACATGAGCATGCAACTACTTCAAGACAAGGACTATATGGACCTACCTCTGCATATATTTTATATATATAGATAGATAGAAAACTACATATATTTCTATCTGCATCACATAAAGTATAGAAATACCTAATAAAATACAAATTTACTGTATAATTGTAATAATTAACTAAGGAAAAGCAGTGTCAGCCTTCTCGGACTCTCCTTCATAAGAAATACCTCCAAACTGTGACATCTGAAGGTAGATTTGACATTCCAGAAGTTCCATAGCAAAGCTTTCTCTTTCAGATCAGCCTACTAGGGGAATCTTGACACTTTCCAGCAGTAAATTAATATAAGGAGATTCAAAATAATTGTAAAACACCCTGAAACAATTATATATGTTCTATCCTATCCCAAAAATTTAGATCTTGAGACAAAAGGAATAAGAAATTTATAGAGACTGGTGTCATCTTAAGTCTTTCCTACAGGTTCAGATCTTTGAATGCAAAAACTCCTTTACTAGAAGAACATGTTTTTATGGGTTTTGAGCAGAAGACATAAGCTTTTACTGCTGACTGAAGTCTCAGCCACTTTTCCCTGGCAAGCAAGGAAATCATGCATCAGGTGCAATCCACTTGTACTGCAACAGGCCTTCAAAGGCATGACACACTGAGAAAAAAATGGACATTTACATTATCCTGGGGCCTTCAGTGCACCAGATCCAGTGGGTGAAGTTTTCTTCTCCACTGAGGAGAGATATATCATGGATTCACATTGTAATCCCAGGAAAAAGGGACAGAGAAGTGGCAGAATAGTAGCTGTCTACAGTAATGAAAAGTTCTGGCCTGAAGGGTATCAAGGGCTTCCTTGACCTAAGAAAAGGACTTAAAATTCAAATAAAATAATCTCACAAGAAAGCAAGGACAAAAACTGAAACCAACAGAAAAAAATAATTGATTATGATTTGCTGTGAACCTCTTCTGCCACAAGAGGTAGTTATTCAGTAGCCAAAATTATGGGCTTTGGCACTGCCAAGTGCCAGCCAGAACACCAGTCCATCACCAGCTTGCAAGGACAGATGTCTGGCCTATTCAAGTGACAGAAGCAGCAGAAACACATTTACACTAACAACACAAAGCTGGCAACATTCATAGAAGATGAGCTCCAAATGGAGTCTCCATGTTTGCAATCCTCACCTTTTTGACAAACCGATAGTCATAAATTGTTCCTTCTGCTGGAAAGGGAACTGTGAAAGCTGTAGAAGGCATCTGATCAATACTGCCCAACAACTTGTACCGCTCTCTTGTCTCCTCACTAATGGATCCATTAAGCATTTCTCGCACAATTCTGTCAAATTTCAGTCGATCATCTCCCTTACAGCTAGCTCCCACAGACCACACCAGTGAAAACAAAAACATACCCTAAAGTTGGGAAAAAGAAAACCAAAAAAACACAAAAATGCAGCTTCAGTACCTGCATGTTACAAAGTTCGTGTTCACTAAAATCAAAGAACTCCCTGCCCCAATTACACTGTAGAATTATACTGGACCAAGCTGATTTGATGTATGTGGCATGGAAGAGTGCTGCTGATAATAACAGAACAACATCTGATAACCTTTGCCTGGCAGCAGAATGCCTGACCTGCTCAACACAGAGCTGTGATTTTGAGAGAGTTCAGTGCAGACTGCTGTTCATTCCAAAACAGTTTAGATTATCTTCCTGTTATTCAAAGACCTGTCTCACAGAGTGATGGTTGTGTCTGCAAAGAGGGTTTGCTGTGAATTGCAGCTCTTAGCTAGCATTGATCTAACCAGGAATAAGATGAGATAACAGATACTGGATAATAATATACAATTTTGACTGGTTTGTATAAAATTCATTACAATTATATTAAGACATGAAACACCTCAGACTCAACTACATATCAATTATAAAGCATATAATGGCATTTTACTTGATGTATGTTATGAAAGATAAAATCTATTTACAAAATATAATTTATTGCTCCTGAAGTTCATTTCACTACAGCCTGGTTTGGAATCCCTTATCCTGGATGTTAAACAAACTGCCTACCTCAAGCCAAGAGAAAATGTCATGGTCCTTCATAGCTTTAACTTTAGCTTCATCTGCAAATTCATCCATCATGCAGTCCATCAGATTCATAAGGGACCGAATTAAATTGGTATCTGAAGTAGGAGACAGTTCCTGAAAAGAAAAGAAAAATGCTCTCAGTTGCAGGTGTGTTTTACTCACTGAAAAGGGGCTGCTAGATGGTGGAAGTTTTTCCTCACTATAAAGATAAAACCCTCTGTAGGATGAAATGTTTCTAAAATATATTCAGAGGCAAGTTAAATAACTCACAAAAACTTTGCTCAGAGTCTTCATCTTAACAGCTATTTCTAAAAAGTAATAAATTAATATGGTCCAATTAAAACAATTTGTTCCTTCAGCACTTGGAAGTTCCCTAGATCCTGAGAAATGTTCTTCCTCCTACCTTTGTGTATTTCCTGATGAACTCAAGACAGAGAGGAACCATTCTGTTAAACAGGCCTGTTAAAAATTCTTTATGTACAGAGCTGATTCCTGAGGGCATTGTATTTAGCCAAGACATCATTAACGGTCTCCAGCCTAACATCTGGGGCTCCATATAGACCATACCACACCTGGAAACCTGAAAAAAAAAAAGAACCAAACAGGAATATCTTACCTCATGCAATCTCTAAACTTCCATTCCTATCTACAAGAACCCAATCCTCAGTGTAAAAACAGACAGCCTCTGTGACTATGAGGAGCTACTATCAAGTGCGCAGTGGGGGTCTGCAAGCCCTGGGGCAATCTCCAGACAAGCTTTATTTCTCCAACCAGCAGGAGACCTAATATTAAAGACCAGATTTGCCTCTTAAATAAGTTTCCAACAGAAGACAAAAAACTATTAGGAGTGCCCAACACAAACTTAAATCTTAATGTAATTTTAAGTAATACTTCCTTCTTGGTAGAAATAAACAGATATTTTGATGGGTTTACATTATTGTGTGAACCTGTATTCAAGAAATTGTTTGCATTCCACAAAGTACCATCAGAAAAAGTGTGGCAGGTATAGACAGGTGCCAGTAATGAGATCATTGGTTGCACCAGTATTGTTCTGGGAGATTAAAGACTTGCAGATGAACTATTTTATTTTAATTGCCAGGCGCTTGCAAAGGCTGGACCCAGAACAGGTACTGTATGTTTTTATATTAGATATGTAAATAAGTAATTTTTCACATCATATTGTAAGGTTATGAAAAACAAGGAAACCAAGCTACAAGGTTCTTTACTTCAAAAATATTGAAGAAATGCAAACTTATAACTACTGTTTTCAGTGAAGCATATTTTCAGAATCATAGAATCAACCAGGTTGGAAGAGACTTCCAAAATCACCCAGTCAAACCTATCACCCAGCCCTGTCCAATCAACTAGACCATAGCACTAAGTACCTCATCCAGTCTTTTCTTGAACACCACTAGTGACTGGCTGCCAGTTGGATGTGACACCATTCACCACCACTCTCTGGGTCCAGCCCTCCAGCCAGTTCTTGACCCATATCAGAGTGAATGTGTGCAAGCCACGAGCTGCCAGCTTTGCCAGGGGTTTGTTGTGGCAGATGGTGTCAAAGGCTTTGCTAAAGTCCAGGTAAATTACATCCACAGCCTTCCCTTCATTCACCAGGAGGGTAACCTGATCATAAAAGGATGGGCACCACATTGGCCAGCTTCCAGTCATTAGGGACCTCTCCAGGGAGCCAGGATTGTTGACAAATGATGGAAAGTGGCTTGGCCAGTTCATCTGCCAGCTCTCTCAGCACTCTAGGATGGATCCCATCTGGTCCCATAAGACTCTTGAGGATCCAAGTGGTTCAACAGGTCCCTTACTACTTCCTCCTGGATTACAGGGGGACTATACTGCTCTCTGGCTCCACCTGCCAGTTCAGGAGGCCCCTTGTCCTGAAGATGACCTATCCCACTATTGAAGACTGAGGCAAAGAAGGTGTTAAGTACTTCTGCTCTTTCCTCACCTTTCATTACTATATTCCACTCTCTATCTAATAAGGAGTGGATGTTGTCCTTTCCCCTTCTTTTGCCAGTAATATATTTATAGAAGCATTTTTTATTCTCCTTAACAGCAGTGGCCAGTCTAAGCTCTGAATGAGCTTTTGCCTCTCTAATTTTTTTTCCTACAAGACCTAGCAACATCCTGAAACTCCTCCTGGGATACCTCTCCTTTTTTCCAAAGGTGATACTCCTTCTTTTTTTTCCTTAGCTCCTTCAGAAGCTCCTTGCCTATCCAGTCTGGCTGTCTCTCTCGTCAGCTCATCTTCCGGCACATTGGCACAGCCTGTTCCTGCACCTTCAAGAGTTCTTTCTTGAAGCAGGTGCAGCCTGCCTGGACCCCTTTGTTTTTAAGGGCTGTTTCCCAAGGAACTTTCAAAGTTAGTTCCTTAAATAAGCCAAAGTCTGCCCTTCAGAAGTCCGGTCTGGAGGTTTTGTTGATGCCCCTCCTGGTTTCACTGTGTATTGAAAATTCTGTCATTTCATGGTCACTGGACCTCAGGCAGCCTCCAATCACCACATCTCTCACCAGCCCTTCTCTATTTGTGAACAGGAGATCAAGCAGAGCTGCACCCCTGGTAGGCTCATGTAACAGCTGAAATAAGAAGTTATCTCACATACATTCTAGGAACCTTCTAGACTGCCTCTGTAGTGTTAGAGTCCCAGCAGATGTCTGGCAGGTTAAAGGTGCCCACAAGAACGAGGGCAAGTGATCTTGAGGTAACCTCCATCTGTTTAAAGAATAATAAATCAACATCTTCCTGGTTGGATGGTCTGTTACAGAATCCAACCAGGATGTCAGCTTTGTTGGCCTTCCCCCTATTTCTTACCCATAGGGACTCAACCTGATCATCCATAATCTCTACTTCCATGACATGCAGAGCCTCCCTAATATACAGAGCCACTCCTCCACCCCTTCTCCCTCACATGTCTCTCCTGAAGAATCTGTAGCCATTGGTTACACTGCTCCGGTTGTGTGAGTCATCCCAGAAGTTAGAATATCTCTCACAATAATCAAAGACATTTGGAATCAGTCTTTCAAAGATAGGTACTTACAGTAGCAGGAGAAGCAACTTCTAAATCCATTGGTTCAAAAATGAGGCTCATCTCCTGTGACATTGTGATGATCTCTCCACTCATGAGGCACAACTTTTTATTGTCATCAAGCACAGTATTCATATTCTCGATCCACACTGCATCCACTGGTCCATCAAACACCAGCCATTTTCTGTCTGGGGTCTAGTTTGCAGAAAATATTTGTATCAGGTATTTGTTATTTATTATGCTTATCGTAAAATATACATTTGAGATCTACAGTTAATTTATGCAGTGAAAAATCTTTCAATGGACTTTACTGAAGGTCAGCTATAAGCCACATTCAGCAGTTTCTTCCAAAATAAACGTCAAAATGCCCATTCATATAATCACCACAGATTTGGGCCGTGACATGACACAACAAAGACTGGCAATATGGCAGAAAGATTAAATATTTATGTATAGTATGTGCCAAAGAAACTTAACCTTCACATAAGGGCTTCTGAAACACAAATCTTAGATGACCAGCATCCAAAAAGTATTTTGCATGGAGTAAGTTAAAAATCAAAGCAAACTGCAGTTTCTGCATGCAGATGAAGGAGCATGTAAAACCCACAATGAGTGTGCAAACAACAGGGAATTCAAGTCTAAAATGGATAAATTGAGAAGTCGCTTCCCAAAACGCTGTATGCTCGTTAGGCACTTACTGGGGAAGAAGCAAATGCTCTGAAGCTCACTGCTAGGATGCCATCTGACCATTCATGTGAGGCTGGATCAAACTGGCCGTACAGCTGACCCATTGTTACAGATTTGGGATTTAGAACAGTGATCTGAACTTTGTTTTCTTCCATCAACCCCTGAAGACACAACAGCAATAAAATCTATTGACACCATACATGCAATTTATTATACCATTTCTCCTATTGACACAGTAAATCTTCATTGAAATTCCATCTATTTACAGCAGGAGAGACATCACACATTGCATTTGGAAGATGGTTAACGAGTGTCTAAGGACAATTATCCCAGCTTTACCGTATGTCATTGGGAGTCTAAATTTCAATAGTGAACAGTGGCTTGGTACATGAGCAATAGCAGTGTCTTTTAAAAGAGGTTATTCATTTTAGAACATGAGTTCAGTAGTTCTCATGAGAATAAGTTGAAAACCTGGTACAAAGCTTTCACAAGGAACAATTTACCTTAAAATTCCAGGTAGTTAATTCTTTCCTTGTCCAATCCAAGGGAAGAATTTAAACACCATGTGTAAAAACACATGAAATGTGTGGTTTTAAAACAGTCATCCTAGCTTACCTAGGTTTGGAAATGTAGCTTCATATTCAAAGTCTTTAGCTTCTCTTTTTCTCTTCTTTTTTTAACTACTTAGAGTAAATTCTGCATCCAGCATGAATACTAAAATATGTTTATAACATTTGTATGAAAAGAGTTTTTGCCAGAAGCATTTATAAAACTGTTTGGATACCTTCTCACACATGTCACCTAGTGCCCCAGCCAGAACTCGGTAAGCAGAGGTCTTTCCCCCAAAAGGTTCTCCAACTATCATGAAGCCATGACGCACAATCATCATCTCATAGAGCTGCAGAATCTTCTTGGTAAAGGCATCAGTCATTTGCAAATTCAGAGTATCACAGTTTGTCCTGATGGCGTCCAACAGGTCACTGTAGTCTGGTTTTGGTAGCTTCACACCAGGAAACAAGTCAGAAGTAATACCCTATCCAAACAAATAATTAGGAAAGTACATTTATTGTCACACCAATTTGGTTTGAAACTCATGCAGTCAATCCTTTGTTGTCATGAGGCAGAATAATAACTATTTTGATTAAAATGAAATAATTGTGAATTTCATGCCAACCCCATCTTAGCCGAAGTTCTGACTTTGCAATTTGCTACAGATATTTATTTCATGCGCTTTCTTTGTCTTTACCTGGGCACACAGAACTATCTAAGCACATTCATTCTTGATAAACGTGAGCTTACAAGTTATTTAATGATTTATTTTATTTATTTATATATATATATATATATACATACACAAATAATTATTAATGCACTGAAAATATAATTGCCACTAATATGATTGCTAAAATCTCTATTCCTGTACAAAGAACTGGTGAGAGCTTTTGATGTCAGGCGTAGAATCGCACTCAAGTTCCCACAGCTGTATATGATGAAACAAATGTCTTTTTTCATAGCAGATCTTTCCAGTAATGTTGAAAAAGGCCCTGGCTTCACTTTTGGCTGCTGACTGCAGTTAGAGCACTACACTGTGTAAGTGCATCCTGAAAATGAGAGCAGCAAGCTGCTGATCATTCTCTTCAAGCTCAGTTCTGTGATCAACTCAGGTCAAGAATGAATGCAAGCCTCTTAGGTCTATTTACTGGTTTGCACCTTTTAAATGAAAACCCAGATTTTCTCTTCTGAAGACTACCAGTGCCTACCTATTAGAATATTCTAATACTCTGAAATCTTGAATGCACCCTATATAAAACCAGTATGATACCTTTTCAAGTAGCAGACTCTGTTCCATCTCTCTGATTAATCCGTTCTATAATATTTCTATTAACTAGTTTCTTTAGCCTAAAATCTGTAAATTTTCTACCTCAAAAAGTGGAATATCATGAGACAAGAATTTCGGCAAGTTGATATCTGTAATGGATCTAAGGAGCAAAATTTCTTCATCTTCCAATGGATATTTCAGCTTAAAAATAGAAAAAATAGTCTTAGTTAATTGCTATATTAAAAAAACAAACAAAATATAAAAACAAGCAAACAAACAAACCCCAAAGTCCCACTTGGTTGTTTTACTGAACATTTCCTGTTGTGCATCTACGCAATGGTTTTGGCAGGTTCAGGTGCGGTGGTAACAAGAAGTGTCCTGGATATATGTTGATACATTCATAGCAAGGTGTTTGCAGTAAGCTTCTATAGTCAGGCCAGTTTCACTCAAGTTTATGCTCAGTGAGTGGTGTTACTATAAACATGATAAGATATTTTTTCCTAAGCCACACATTTTTTGCTTTCTGAGATGTATTCCTTTCCTTATCAAGAAGGGTAATTTCCCCTGCATTGACATAAAACATCTGCCTTCAGCAAGTGGAAATTCTGACAGCTTGCATACACATCTCTTCCTGGGTTATTAGAACAGCATTTAAAATGTGAGTTCTTTGCCACAATGCATAGCTTAGCTATCAACTTTGAGGTTTCTAGAGTTTGCTTGTAATAGTAGGATTATAAGCTGAAAAAAAAGAAAATTGAATAGAAGAGAACTACAAACTACACCAGTCTGCCTAATAAAACTTAGTTAATAAAACAACAGCTGATTTTCTTAGTCCAATGTCTGCATTCGCTCAAAAGGCACGTCAAATCGAAATACTACATCATACATCATTTTTAGTAAAGGTAAGAGTGATCAAAGTCCTGTGTGATGGGTAATAGCCAAGGTGTTACTGGAAAGTGTTCACAAACTATGGCAAAAGCATCTGAACCTGCTAAGAAAGCAGAGCCAAGCAACAGGATGCTTGTAACTACAATAGTTGAAGGATAATCATCACACTTAAGAGGCCCTCATTCATGGCTTGGTAGTTTCATCTCTCCTTGACTTCCCCCAGCTCATGCCTATTATACACCCTTTCATCTTCCATAGCATCACAGGATGATGCACAGCTGTGTAGAACAATCTACCTTCTGATACCAGAAGGATATCTTACTAAGCTACGGGATGACAAAGAATATCCAAAAAATATCGGAGCACTGAAACAGGTTTCCCAGAGAGGTTGTGGAGTCTCCCTCTCTGGAGACACGCAAGAATCGTCTGGATGCATTCCGGTGTGATCTGCTTTAGGTGATCCTGCTCTGGCAGGGAGGCTGGACCAGATGATCTTTCAAGGTCCCTTCCAGTCCCTGACATTCTATGATATTTACCTTCAGGTTGCCAGCAGCAGTGAGCACTGACTTCACAGCTCTCATCCCATAATCATAATGGTGCTGAGAAGACAATTGCTCTGAGCACAGCCGGTAGGTAGCTACGATCTTCACAGACAGAGGTCGAGCAGTAACAAATCCACAAGAATAGAGAACAATCTCTGCAATCATGGCATAGTCAGGAACCATCATAGCTACTGGTCTGAAGAGAGCCTGTGAAACATACATATGAAAAATTCCTCTAGAATATGGACACCATATTATTATACACCAACTTCTCTCTACAATTGCATAAAACAGGGCATAATATCGTTATTTAATAGAGTGACAAATTTAACTTGCAATTATAATAGTACTATCTTCAATGGCATTTCAGAAATACTTTCATCTGCAATGTGAAAGCTTATGGTTGTAAGTCCTCCTCATACAAGATTAACCACAAAACCACATAGAAGACCACAAGTGCTAGAAGGAATCCAACCACCACTAAGCAGTTGATGCTGTCAGACTCCTACTTAACAGGGTTTAGTTGCAACATAAGTTCAATTTTACCACTGTCCCACCAAACAAACATGAAAATAGTTTCAAACAGATAAAATTTCAGTTACTTTACATACTCTACTATAACATTTTTTTATATTATCCGCTCATCTACGCAAGGGCAACTTTTGAAGCTTAGATTCACAGTATGTTAACAAGTGAACTTCCCAGGAAGTTCTGAGAAATACTAACAAAGACTCTACTTTTCTACATTGTTATCAAGATATTTGTTCAGATGTATCTAAGGTGTAAGAAAGGATGAAGCACCAAACTATGAACTTCAACAGAACAGAAATCTTACTTTAAAAACACCACAAGTAACTTCAGATCAACTCAAGAGACAGAAAAAAAAGGCATTAATAAACCTTAAAATTTTAATTCAATAGTAAGACATTTCACTGCTTGTACACTACAAAATGTTCCTTTTTGTACTTTCAGGTCCTTAGCTGGGGAACACAGAAAGCTTGGGGGTTTCTTACGTCCTTTTTTTTCTTTTTTAGCCCTCTCAGCCTTGGAATCAAGCAACCACTTCCTAGTATTTTACAATTCAGTTCATTCCTACTTTTCAGACCAATTATCCCCATCTACTTTCTTCTTCTTCTCAGAGAAGATTATTTCTACAGCAGTGTAATGAAAACTCGAAGGTAACCAATATTAAATACTCTTGAACACTTATTCATTTGATAAGGAGTGATTATTTTTCTTTTACTTTCTGCTGTTTAAAGTAATAAAATGACAAGTGTTACACTACCTTCAGATTGTCGGGTAGCTCTGAACGGCCAGCATAACCAGGATTCATGGTAATGAAGACAGCACATGTAGGGTTCAGTTTCAGTTCAGTTCCTTCAAACACTATTAAATCAGATCCCGAGTTAATGCCTATGAAGAAATCAAAACTAATGTCACTGATGGGCAGGTTTTGTTGCACCTTTATCCTTTGTCACAGGCAGGTGAAAGAAATGGTTAAAATGACAGGTTACCTCTTTGGATAGTAAAAATTTGCTGAGCGACCACAGAGAGGACTTCCAAATCAATCCTGTTGAATTCATCAAAGCAAGCCCATGCTCCAGAAGACAATAAACCCTACAAGAGACAGGTGTGACTAATTACTAGGTAACAACTTGCCTTGAACATGCTGATCAATCCCAGTTCTGCTGTAATGCACAAAGGACAGATCCAGAGTGCTCTGACTCAGAGCACTAACTGATAAAGTCACTGAAGATATCACTTGTTTAAAAACGGAGAACATAACCCTCAAGTGTTATCCAAACCTTAAAAAATTTTCCTAAGGCAAGGTAATCCAATCCATCAGAACAATTGAAAACCACACACTGTTTAGCTAAAGCCTTTGCTAAATCTTTGGTAGTTTCTGTTTTTCCAGTTCCAGCAGGACCTTCAGCGGCACCTCCAAGATGTAAGTTTAATGCACCAAACAGGGTTCTGAAAAGAAAATAGGAAAATAAAATTGTACCAAGTTTAATGCTATTTTTCCAGTTGCCCCACCTTTTATCAGGAAGTTTTACAGATCTGCTTCCTGCCTGCTTTTTTCTGTGATGCTTCTGGCCAGCTGTACTTTACAACACGTCGTAAAGTTACGTTTACTAGTTCACAGCTGCTAAATGTAAATCCTCTCAAAATTTATCATCAATTACAGTGCCACAAAGATTATTTTTGTCATAAATTAAACTATTCATACAGGATCCATTGTATTCCACCAACAGAAATGTACTCTACTCTAATTATGCTTATTAGAGCATAAAAGAAATTCTGGAGTCATCTGTTCTCAGGACTAATGAAAATATCTCATCTAACTACATTCTTGCTATTACAGCATATTTAGCAACTTGCAATTTTACCTGTAGCATCTGTCTGTGAGTGGAGTAATAACCAGTCTTGGGGTATTGCCAAGATATTCATACCCATACCTCAGCCCAGCATTGATCATCTTTGTTTCCAAATGTCCATCCTACAGAACAAGGTGTTAATTTTGTAGATTAAATATATATTTTTTTTTAAAACCACATACCCACAACTCTACACTGTAGGGTTCCTTAACAGGTCTGACACTGTTAGAAACAATTACAGTCAAACTACTGATTGCCTCGAGACACTACTTTTACTGTGACTCAAATACAAGTTAAATTGCCAATTAACAGGTACTGAAATACTGAACAAAACCACCACTTTCTACATCAATAGTTACCTTAAAAGGGTCCTACCAGAGTAAAACCGAATTGTGTAGCTACTTAAAAGGTTAACAGACTTTCTAAAAGGTAAAGAGAAACAACCATGAGCAATAGCTGTACTTATTGGCAACCTGATGAGTGAAACAGCATTACATGATCTATATATATACCTTTTGTTTTAATTTCACATTCAGCATCTTCAATGTTACAGGAAATCTCATCCTGATGAATGTAAAATATTGCATCCTACCACTATCCAGTATAAATTTCTCCAGTAAATGTAACACACACATAAATACAGATGAAAGCCTGATGAAAACCTCTAACTAAAAATCATCTTTCCTATAGCATTCTCTGTCCTGCAGAATCAGAAAACCAGAATATAGTCTTCAAGTCAGTATGTTTTGTCAGTAGCACCCCCTGCAAATTCAGCAAGTGTTGTGAGGCTCAGTACTGATGAAAAAAAAAAAAAAAGGAATTTTGATTAAAAGCTGTCTACTAGTTAGCAATCCATAAAGTTACTGGTTATAGGTCTTATTCTCCTAGTAGTGTAACCATTCTCTGGGTGAGCAAGCAAGTAGAGATTGAAAGACTGTGAACAGAAATTACCTTCTAACAGGACTGAGAAGCATCAACTTACCTCCCAGTAGTACCTAAGCTGACTTAACCATTCAAAATCACTTTCATCTTTGACTTGCTTGCTTATTAGAGATGCAAGAACATCCCTAGCATGAACATCCAGAACAACAAGTGCTCCTAGAGTCACACGATTTTGTTTAGATAGTTCTCCTCGCACCAAGGTGACAATGTCCTCAATCTGTCTGTTATTCTGCTCCAGAAATTCCTCCAGTGCCTGCAAAAGTGTTTCGAAGTTTAAAAAATGCACATCAAGTGTAAGGCATGATTATTTTTTCTTGTATTACTCTTATTTCTCTGTATCCAAATGTTCCTTCTCACTGTAACAGTGGTACGATGCCCTTCTACTTTTACAGAACCACAGTGTAAAAATACGGAGGAAAAAAAACCAGCACACACCACCTTTTTCCTGGAACACACAAAACATTCCTTATCTTTGTGTTTGTGGTATACTTAATTTAGCGTTCATCCAGCTTAGATACTTAGGAAGAGGCAAAAATCCAAAACCACAACACAGTAAAAATTCTTTTAATTGATACTACAGCATTGCAAAACATAGGAAAGAAAACAAATGAGAGCATCATCAAGGTTCTATCTTTATGTCTAGCTGCAAACACCTTGATGTTTCTTTCTGTCCAAACTCAACAGAATGAAAATTGAGTTGCCTTAGCTAATGGTGGCAATTCTGGAATGCTTCCAAATCAAACAGGTGACAACGTTAAGCTCTAGTGATAAACAGAAGAAAGGTTCTGCAAAACACACGTCCTGAGTCTTAATCCAGTGCTTTAAGTACCTTTGTTCCCATCAGCATTAACTAAAGGGTTATAAATTCTCTACCAGTCAGACCTACACAATCATTACTTGACAAGATACCTTCTAGTGCTGATTCCAGCCCATCATCAGAAAAAGCACTAAGCATTACTGAATAAATTTTAAATATTCTTACCCTTTGACCACTTCTAATAGACATCTGCACTTGCATTGTCCAGAAAGTTTGGGATACACACAGAACTGTTTGTCCAGGCCACTCTCTAACCCAGGTAACACGTGGAGTTTTTGGATAAGCTTCAATTGCATCCCCAATGACCTAGAGAGGAAAAAGATAACTAAAATTACATATGAAAACAGGAACTGTTCTGCTTTAGAATTACTTACCTCAGACTTTTTTTTTAATTTAAAAAAAAAAAAAAATTCAGGGTCTACATTCAGACTTGAACTCAACTACATAACACTGACACTTGCAGCAAATCTCTCAGCAAAGCTCAAAGAAGCTGAAAACGTCACAATATGGATCAAGTGATTGCACAAAATTGAATCAGAACTGATTTCACAACACATCCCAAAATTATTCTTGTCATCAGACTGGCAAAATTTTCTAGCTCCATCCACAATGAAACTAGAACACAAGTACAAATGCAATTTAGTTAGAAGCAGAACTAAACTCGGCTAGGACCATAAACAGGAAAAAGAAGAATTTCTTCAGAAACATCAGGAACAAAAAGGCAGCTAGGGGAGATGCAAGGCCTCTTCAAAAGAAAAGCAGAGACTTGGTCACAATGGACGTGGAGAAGGCTGAGTTGTTCAATGACCATTTTGCCTCAGCAATTGCAAGCAAAGGCTCTGGCTGTATCACCCAAGATCCAGAGAAGAGAGATGGGGAGTGGGTAAAGGAAGAAGTGTTCACTTTAAGCAAAGAGCAGGTTCAAGATTATCTAAAGAACCTGAAAGCCGTGGGGCCCAAAGAGATCCACCCTTGAGTCAGAGGGCACTGGCAGATGAACTTGTCAAGCCACTGTCCCTCACACTCGAAAAGTTCTGGCAGTCTGGTTAAGTCCCTGCTGGCTGGAAAAGGGGAAACATCAACCTCATCTTCAACACGGGAAACAGAGAATCCTGAAAACTCTAGGTCTGTCAGTCCAATCTCTGTGCCTGGCAAGGTCATAAAGCAAATCCCCCTGAAGGCCTTGCTAAGATATGTAAAATGAAGAAGAGGTGGTTGGTGGTAATCAACGTGGCTTCACCAAGAGCAAATTATGAACTTGATGGCTTCCTATGACAGAGTTACACCATCAGTGAGCAGGGGAAGAGCCACTGATGGCATCTACCTGGACTTCTGCAGTAGTGTTTGACACTAAGGCAATCGACATTAAGGGGAGTATTATAAAAAAACCCCAGTCAATCACAGTCTAATCTTCTTCAATATCACATCAAATGTAGAACAATCTGAATGACAATTCAGAAAATAAGGGCTTGGTATCGTTACCTTGTGGACAGACTTCAGCATAGCTGCCTCCAGCTCAACCAGCCATTTTTCAACTTGACCTCTAGCTTCTGATGTTGAGATTGTCTCTATGAGTTCCACAGTCTCTCCTTCATTACTTTTCATGTGTGTGATATCTAACACATCAGTAAATTCCACTCTTGCAATTCCCTCAAAACACTTTTTCAAGTGAGGTTGTACTCTAGAAAGCAAAAAGAGTATTAAACAGCTTCTGATTATTTTTTCTTGCCAACACTATTAAAGATCTGAAAAAAAAAATATTCTAATGTACATACAAGGTCTAAGTCTGTTAAACAAAAAGTTGATCCTCAAAAACAATTCTTGCATACTACACTCACTGCAAGATGCTTACCCTAACAATTTTTGAAAATCACTTCAAAGGTGTAAAGTATTCTAGGCTCCATAGCATGTAAGGATAAATAAATGTTCTTTCTTTAACTCATTCATCTCAAGTACATAAAATTCCATTATTTACACCTTCCACCAAAACAGCTAAGGAATTTGGGAAAATCAACCATGCACAACCTTAACATGGTACTTTGTATTAAATATAAAACCCCTTCTAAGATATTTTTCTTCACAAGATCTCTTATTCTGTTCATAGCACTGCATTAGTATTTCTCTGTGACTGAGCTGGCATTTTATTTTTCATTTTTATTCTTATTTTTACATGTCCTTGCTCTGCACTCACTGCATACTGTCAAGTCTGCACATTAGAATCAAACTCCAACTCCTCTGCTTATAAGGAAAGGTATATTTCTTAACAAGATAATGTCTGCTAGAATCTTCACAGAGTTAACTCCACTCAGTATAATAAGGACTTATACAGAGTTATACTGTTTTGAATTCTGAATGAGGTTGGGAAATAGAAATCCCAGAGAAAACCTTTAATTAGGGCTGTCCTTAAAAGACTAAAACTCAAGTCAGTGCTAGACAGGCCCATCTGATACACAATTTTCTACTGGGAAAAATCACATATGCTAATTTCACCATAAATTACTACATGGACTTCTGATTCTTTTGAAAACCAGTGGATGGAGGAGTTACTAGTTCAGAAAGCAAAGCTTACTTTAATTAACCACACTAAGAATTACTCTGCTCTCACCCATCATAAAATCTAACCAAGCAGATACCCTGACTGTTGGTGAGAAAAGGGAGAGTGTAGGGCTCAGAGAAACAGTATGACAAGACCATGTGCATGAACCATGAGTCAGAAATGAATCTATCAAACATTACCATACCGAGTGGGGTCTTTAGTCTCTGACAGAATCTCGAGGAGCTCATCATTAGATAAGAAAAAGAATCTGGGAAAGAAGAGGCGTTTTTTCTCTAGGTATTCATTAAGTCCTTTGAGAATTAGCTCCAAAAATTCATTGCACTTTCTCATTTTTTCCAGCATTTTGTCTATTTTTACCACTGCCAGCACATGTTTGTCCTGGAAAAACAATTATTCCAAAGAAAAATGTTAATGCCTTCTTGAGTAAACCACCGCACAGCGCTGCAGGGAGTCTTCAGCAAAATGAATCTTTATTTCAAATTCTCTTACTTAAATCATTGTCTGCTGTAACAGTTCACTAACCTCTTTCCTTACCAAGGTCCACTGGAAAGGCAGTTAGGCAGTTGGTATTGAATTAAATTTGTCAAAGTATGAGCTCTTATTTATGAAAATAATTTTCAAAATAGGATCAATTCATCCTTCCACATAAAGCTTTTATAAAGTTTTGGGTTTTTTTTTAATTTTATATATATACACACACACACAAACACACATACATGAGATTATAAGTATTGAGGTGGCAAAGTTGTACCTAGACAAGACTAACACTTCAGGACTAACCAGTAATGTGATTCAAGAAAAAGTATTCTCTCATCCTAACATGTTTACTAATTCAAGACACGCTTAAAGATTTTTACTAGCAGAACATGGTAAGTTAGACTTGCTTTAAGAATCTAAACCTTATGTATTTTAACTTCTTTTTACAACAGCTCCTGAATAATACCTGTTGAGATGTGCTACGGATTAAAGGTTGGGTTTCTTGTATAAATATGCACTATGCAGGGGACTGAGTGCATACTAAGACACAGAGGGCTTGCCAAATTCTTTCTAGTGCTTTCCACATTAACCTCTCAAATTAAGTGAATGTAAATGCTTAGAAAAGCTACTGCAGAAGATGAAAGTTAATTATTAGAAATACTTAAAAAAAAAAGATTTTGCAAAAGACCTACAGGTTATTGTCTAAGAAGCTTTAAAGAAACAATATTGTTTGAAGACCAGGTTTTAGTATTTAACATGCCTTATGTCCAATTTATACACCGCCATCTCACAGAGCAGAAGCACAGCATCCCATGTTGCAAGGGGCAGGTGAGGCCAGACTGTTGTGCAGAAAGTGTCAGTAAGGAACAAACATTTCCCCGGGTGACAATGCAGATCTGAACAGAAACCAGACTGTTGTTCAACTTCACTTGGGAGCATTCTATAATAAATTCCAAGTTCAGCATCCACTCAAAACTTCACCACATATGCAAATTATTTGCAACACGCATTCAGCTTTGGTTACTTCCCCTGTTCATGTTCCACAAATACTTACATCTGCTGAAAAAAACCCCACCAAACAAAATAACAGAAAATCAGTACTGTGTGTTTATCTAATTGATCCTCATGGGGGTGCACTTCCCTAATAGAATAATCACAGTATTCCTTTGTACCTGAGAGACGTTTACCTTCTGCCACTTGCCTCTTGCATCACACCGAACAGGTACAAACTCAGCAACTAGGTACATCTACTTTCTATCCACACACAATTAAGCTGCCAGCACACAACTAGGTTTATAAACAGTTTTTAATGCACAAAGAACTGAATAACTGCATGTTGTCAACAGAAACAGTTTTGTTCCTTTAGCATGTTTATCATCAGCAAATAGAGTAAGTGGAGCCAGTAAAGCAAAGCAGGCTGCGTTGCCAGTTTTAGATATGTTGTTTTAGTTGGTTTTTTTCCTTTCATACGCAAAAAAAAAAAGCCAGGAAAGAAATAACTTAAGTAGAACTGTAAATAGGAATTCTGTGTTGAAGCATAAGGTGTGGGAAAAACCCCAGAGAATACCATCATCTTTTGCCACTGAAAACATCAACATAACTCACTTTGTCAGTGACACTGTCAGTATCAATCAGGGTGACAAATGCACCAAGACAATACTGTAATCCAACTGTTTAAGTGTAGTTAAAAAAAAATGCTAACCATAGTTTCTGAGTATTATTTTTAACATATCACAGTTTGCAGGCTGAGATTTTTTTTTTCTTAGACTTCTGTGTCTTGTTTTTTTTCTTCCCCTCCCAAAAAACAGAAAAACTTCCATATCCTAGAATTTTTTAACCTCTATAGGAAGTATAACGTAATCAGTAAGTAATTCAACTCTTGTTAATGTGCCTTGCTTAAATCAGATTTTTAAATGAAAAAAAAATTATTATGAAATTTCATGCTGACAAGCTAAGCAAATAAGAGAATTTTCCAATCCAATGGCATGTAAATGTGAAAAAACACAAAGACACTCAAGGTAGGTTTAGGCTTTAAGAAAGCTATCCACAGTGACTGGGACAGTGCATTCTTTTTAGCCACAGAACACAAACGTTGCATTTGTGGAAGCAGAGTGCCATCTTCTGGAAAACAAGGCCAAAATTAACTCCAGTTTATCAACCTCTATTCTGGCATTTATACTCCTGCACAAACAAAAGCACATCCTTTCTTCAGCCGCTGGTGACATATGTCACATTCAAAACTACTGTCTCAGATCAGCACACAACACCCCTACTAGAAGATGTTCTTGCACTGATTACTGAGCATACAATGCTCAGAAATACAGCACTCAACAAAATTCAGAAAATCTTGCCTTTTTCTATTTCACCCAATTTCTTCTCCAAATGAACACTACTGATTCCACAGCTTTATGGGGTATGGCGTAGGATTGGTCAAAGTTCTGCTTCTAGAACAAGTTAGAGCAGCTGAACTCCATTATCCCCTCCCAGTCAATGCTTCTGTGATTCTACGTGACAAACTTCTGCAAATTAATTTATAGAAGAATCTCAGGAAGTGGGCTAGGATGACGCAGAAAACAGATTACTGTGTTATCAGAAGTAATTTGATGGGCAGTATACAGTACAAATTCACTTTATATAATTCAAGGCAGCTGTACTTACCTGGAAAACTGATTTCATTAAGTCTTTCCATATCTTGACCACTGTATTGAATCGTCTGCTCTCCTCAGGCATCTGAGCCATGATGTCAGGAGAACTGAAAATTGGTTCCAAATAAAGCCAGGTAGCCTGAACCTTCAGCCATTCATCCACAATCTCCTGTACCAACAATAACTTTGCTTCCCATTCCCTGTAAAACAATGTTAGTTCAAAACACATTTGACTACTTCATTTATTTACCTATCACAGATTCTAACAAACAGCTTTATCTCCTTCACTCAAAGACCATCTTTCATATATTAGGTATTGGTGCCTCATCTCTGTTGATTTTGCTTTTCCCAAAAAGTAAAGAAAAACACATTTCCAAGAGGAAATTTAGGCAGGTAAATTAACTAGCTCACACCAAAAATTATAAGTGATTTGGAATTCTCTCTGGAAGCAGTCCAGAGTCCTACATACTTTGTTGCATTACTGAGAAAGCAGCCCCTGTGTCATCACTTAGCTCTCAAAGATGACGGTCAGTCACCAAAAGCTAGGATGAAAGTCCCGTGGTGTACTTCCTTAATCCTCTGAAACAGGCAAACCCTACTATAAGGAAGGAATTCTCATACTATAGCCCAGCAGTAATTACAGAATTAGCAATTACTATCAGGTATGTTTGTGCACCTGTATTGATGTGTGCTCCTGCAGCACAGAAGGCAAAACATGTCTAGGCTGCCTCAGACACTACATGCCTGTGTGAATTAGTCTACAGCCTTCCTATCTATACCTCAAATATGTTTTATCTGGTAAAACAAAGGCACTGTTCTGCTGTACTTAGTACCTTCAGTACAAAAGCAGTTAAAAAAGGGTTAATGACCTCTTAAATGCATTAGCACTTACCATGGAATTAATTCAAAGTAAAAATTAGGTTTATGAGATTGAATAGGACATAGCTGACATAGGACAACAGCTTTAGGTCTTTAAAATGAGATTCATTCACTGTTTAAGGAGGATAAGCAAAAAACATTTGAAGTGCCTATGCTTCAAATTGAGCAGAAAAGTTGTTATTTGGTAACAGCCCTTGGTGACTTTCTGTAGAAGAATAACAAAACGTTAGGGGCTGGAGGGGATTGCAAAAGATCATCCAGTCCAACTATCCTGTCAGAGTAGGATCACCTGTACCAGATCATACAGTAACACATCCAGATGGGTTTTTAATATCTCCAGAAAAGAAGAAAACCTACCTTATTCTCTTTTCATAATGTTTAATGAATGGAGATCCTCTCATTGTCTGAGTTTTGACTATGTGGTCATCTAGTAACATCTGAATTTCCTCTACAGATGACAAAATATGGGTTCCTGTTTTCCTATAGGCAAGAAGAGTGAACTCCATTTGATCCCATTCAGCAATCATTCTAACTAAAGCCTTCTCCAGTGAGTGCTCTTTGTTGGCTGTTTCACTGATGGTCTCAAACTTTTCTAGGAACGGGTCAAGATGCAGGTTAATGTACGACAAGACATTTGAGCCTTCAGAAGGAAACAGTGGAAAGCCAGCAATTTTTGACATCTCTTCCCAATGCCTTTCTTGCAAACCAGGATTGCAAATCACCTGGATTAGAGGAATGTGGCACCTGAATTCCTCTGCTTTTGCTCTGACCTGTCCTGTTATGGCTAATGCATTTGGAGAACAACGGAAGGTTTTTTCTAGTTTATACAGTCCTTGGCAGTAGTTTCCTACATCTGCCTCTACTTTGTCTGGATTCACTTCTGTGAATGGTCCCTCTGTCCACTCTCTGTGTTTTCTGATGAATTCCACAGTCATCTCATAGAGCTGAAGATACGGAGCAAGAGTATTGCTGATGGCTTTATGCTGAGGGTACTGAGATACTGGCCAGCCAAAGAACTCTTCTTCTGAACTGAACTGATCAATCTGTTGAGACATAAATAAGGTCAGAAACACAGACAAGACCATCCACAACACCAGGTCCTTACCACAAACATTAGGCAAGGTTTCTGCTGTCTTTGACAAGCTTCATATGAAATGTTGAGTTACTAAACCAGTCTGTTATGTAACTGCTACCTCTTGACTGCTGTTAAAGCAATTTTTAACAGTAATGGCTTAGTGTTCCTGCTAGTCAACAGAGAAGCAGAGTTAGAGCTTCAAAATGGTACCTGGAAATTCCTCTACAATTTACATTACCATGAGGCCTTTCACAGACAGGAAGTAGCAATAAGCATCAGAAACTGCACTTCCAAGAATATAAAAGGATCACTTCTCTGCAAATCCTCCTTTTTCACTATGCAAAGCATGGTTGTGTAAACTCAAGACCACATAACAATGAATTACTAAGCTTAGTAAATTTACAATAAAAATCACAATTCATGCTGAAATATTTCATAGCTGAGTAAGAATTACTTTGCCACACTTCAATACCTGCATTACTAAGCAAACTGCTGATTCTGGTAACAAAAATATTAAGATTTACAATTCTGCTACTGGACTAGTTTGGAATCTAGTCTGTACCTTATCAGCAGCAAGGTCCAATTTTGTACTTAATGCCTGAGCTTCCTTCAAATAGCTGTTGACTTCCTGAATATCTCCAAATGTATCAAGTTTTTCAACCTGCTTGGAGTAGTTTTGCAGATCCTCAATGAATTTTTCACAGCGTATCTAAAAAACATCAAGCAAGCATAAGTTCATTTAAAGAATCACAATAAAATTTTTGTCAAAAGAAGGAATAACTGTTCTGATTTGTTATAGGAGGACACTGTATACTGGGAGGCAATGCAGGAGATTTAACATACTTGCACGTGAGTATCTATTCCACCCAAGTTACAGAATTTGCCATGAATTCTACTACCTGCATTGATATATTGGGGTGACAGACACAACTTTAGGTTCAATGTCACAGGATATAGTCAGACATTAAAATTTCTGCTTTCTGTGATAGACACAGTCAGGAGGCTAATAACAGAGAGCTAAATTCAAATGCCTGCTGTATTTAAAATTACAGTAAAATAACAGGACTAACCAAATAACACAGGAAACTGAAGATTTTCAAAAGACAAAGGTGTCTTTTATCTTTAAGCCCTACAGTTCAAGGATAGTATTTTTCCCTCATATGAACCAGCCCACAACACATATTTCACGCTGAGTTTAAGTAGTGGTCAGTGTCTGAAACCAAGCATTAAAGTGTACAAAGCAATAACACTTTTCAAGGTAACAGAGCCTGGGCAGCAAATTTATTTATAACACAGTGACACCAACTACCTATCCTGAGTGTCCAACATGTCATTCAAAATCAGGAGCTCAAGGATTTTAAAAATAGTCTTATTATAAACCTTAAGGTCTGCTTGAAATTCTTCTGTTTTTTCTTTAACCATCCTTCTGTGCTCTTCAAAGATATCTGGCATTCGTGCATACCACTGAAAAACATTGCTGTTCAGCTGAATGTCTGCTGGTGACAATCTGACACATCCCAACAGGAAAACAACACGAGATGCCACATCTGCTACTTTCTGCTCCAGCTCAAGCATGTCGGACGTTTCCAATTTCTGTACACAGGCCTGGGGAACAGAAATAAAAAAGAAAGGCATTTTTAAATACAATTTAATACCAAAATAACATCTGAATTAGATAATACTTAGGTTTAAAAACTTCTTTTCACAAGGAAACTAAAAAAACCCCAACCAAACAACACCTTTTCAGAGAATCGATTTCTAATGTTTGTTTGGAATAGCACAGTTTTAGCCATTTTTGTTACTGCAACTGCTTTAACTAGCTATTTTATTAACTAAAATTTCAACCATTCTTTTGAGTTTTGTGCAGAAAAGGTTTGCGCTAATGGAAGCCAATCCAGACATCCTGTTCTCTGTGTTGTGGATTTGAGAGTATGGCACAACAGCTTTTGTAGTTACACCTGGTCTCAATACAAATTATTACGAGAATTCTGCTATTTCAAGATCCTATTTACAACATCAACCACCTTGATGATATCCTGTAGGGCTCTATGTTTCTCTGGTCCAAACATCTTTGCTGCCACATCATGCTTGTGAATGATGCAGTCAAAGAATTTCAAGTATGGTGCTCTCTCTGTAGCCTTGCCCCAGAACCCTTTTTTCATTCTGCTCAAAGTAGCCAGTCCATCAGAGGTTACACCTGAACAATTTTCCCCACTAAAAACATTGTTTTTATTCAAGACCTCAGTCGCTGTAGAGAACATACTTCGTCCGATATGCAGCCTGCATATGTCACTGCTCTCCTAGTTTGGTTGGGATAAAATCCTAGGCCAGACATGGGCTGCAGGCTGGTAGCAGTTTGGGGTCAGAGAGAAGCTTAAGCTTGGAGAGGAAAAAGTTGACCCAAGTTGGTTGCAAAACCATCATGCTCAGTATAAAAGGCAAAGCTTGCCAAGGATGGGGGCCCCTTCTACTCCTCTTTTCAAAGATGACCACCCCTGGAGGTGCCTGCTCACTGCTCTACCCCTGAGGACTGCTTTCCAGTTTCTTGTGACTGCTAGCTAACCGTAACTTCATATTCTGCACTGTTCTCTTTTCCTTTCTCTGGTCCCCCTTTCTCTAGGGGGGTTCAGGAGGAGGTTAATAGGTGGGAAGGGTTAACAGGTCATAGAGTAACTGCCTTTGATATGGGATAAATACAGACAACTGCTTAAGACCAGAGCAACAGCGTTGGTAGCCACTGCTTGCCTGGATTCAGAAAAAAAAAAAAAAAAAAAACCACCCCCAAAAAACCAATAAAACATAAAGAAGGAAAAAGAGAGTACCTTAAGTTCCATGAGTTCTTGTGTATTGCATGGAGTAGTACAGGCTTTGTCTGCTATGCTCTCAAACTCACGACATAGTCTGAAAAACATATAAAATAATCAATCTGGCATGTGTGTTTTCCTTTAATCACATACATGTATAGCAGTAAAAAATTAGATTAACATATCCTTTAAAGATTGGGGGTGGGGGAAAAAAAGTATGTATTAACACAGTAAACAAAAAATAAATACATTTCAGAACAGATTATCAGTTTGGAAGTTACCTTGTATTCATGTCTTGATGATCTGTGAGCATCCTAGAAATTACTTTTTGACAAATATTATCTGCTCGCTGTACCAGAGCCCTTATTAGTTCATCACAGTGCAACTCAAACATTCCTAGAGGGACATACTGCAAGACAAATACAACAGCTGTCAGAACACTGAAGAGTTTTTACCTACTTTCTCTCACTGTCTCAAAGCTGAGTATCAGAGATACGACCTCAGAATTCAGCTAAACCATGAAATGCTTTGAAAACTTCCAGGTGAAGAATGGAAAGAAAAAGTTATATCTCCAAGTACCTGTTCTGTATCTGCACATCAAATTTCATGTAAACATTACTTCTATCTCTTTGCACCTTGACAAATAACTAACAGTGAATGTTGCCTGGTGAAACTACAGTCTGAAACACCTCCAGAGTGTGGTAATCTCACAAAGTTGTTGGAGACATGACACTCCTTGGGATTAACAAGAGACTGCCTCCCTGTGAGTCTCCAAACTCAGTGCTTTCTTTGAAAAATGTAGAAGCCCTCATAACAGGCCTGTAGGTACAAATTTCTCCAGAACTGAGAGTTTCTCTCCCAGCTTTCAGCACGAACATTTAAAGGAACAGCATTTCAGCCTTCGGAGTTCTTTCACAATGGATGGACAACAGATCCTTACCACAGAATATCCTTATGGGGCCAAAAAGAATGGTTCATGGTAAGGATCCTCTCTCTCAGATGCTTGGAAGGAATTTGGAGGTGTCCAGACCCACACTTTCTCTTACTCCTTCAAATCTAAAAGGGATATACTCTGAATGCCTTCAGAGGTCTCAAGACAATTAACTAAGTTTCACTGCAGTAGAGCAAGTACACACCAGAAATGTTAACACATGAAAAAACCTCTTCTGAAAAAAAAAATAATTATTACACTTGAACTATCTCACAGCTAATGCTCCCCACCTGTGCTGGTTTGAGGTTAATTAGAACATTTTAATGGAGAAAATTACACTATAGGTTGTGAAAGGAAAACAATGGTGATATCTACTTCACTCATAGGCTTACTGAGACGTTTAAGAATACAAAACAAAGATAAGCCACTCCGGCTTGCAGTCTCTGGGGCACAGCATCTCAGGTGGTCTAGCTTCTCGGCTTCTCCTCTCTGCCGAGTAACCTCACTAACCACTTCACTCCTAACCCCCCCTGACCGATCCTCCAAACTCACCTTGCACATAAGGCAAACCTTTGGGGTAAGGTACTGGGGTGGGGAGAAGGTGGAAGGGTGGTTGGGAGCCCCTCCTGGGGTCTCTGATTTCTGGGAGGGTTGTTGTGTTTCTGTATTACCTTTAACTTGTATATTTCTCTAACTATTCCTGTCTATAGTGTATATCTCTGCTTGTACATTGTGCTGAGCTGTAAATAGAGCTTCAGTCCTTAACTCCCAGCTGGATGACTTCTAGTCTGGGTCATTTTACAAAGTGTGGGGTCGGGGAACTACCAAGCCATCACACCACCTTTCACTAATGATTCTTAGTGACCATCAACATTTAAATGACATAATAATATTCGTTAAACAATATGGATAACTTACCTTCCTAGATGTGTATTTTATTTCCTTAACAAGCTCCTGGTACTTCAAAATTTCCATTTTCATTTCTTCAAAGCTGTGTTCCTTTGTCAGAAACTGCTCAATATCTTGCTCAGCTTGTTTGCTTATCAGGAAGCTGTATTTGTCATACAGCTTGAGATGTTCCACAGGTGCAGCACTTTCTCTGACAACTTCTTCTCTGATTCTTTTCTTATATTCATCCAAGATCTCATCAAGGATAACAGGTTTCAAGACAGTTGATGAGGTCTTGTCTTTTGGCTTTGCAAAAAAAAACACACAAAATCCCAAATAATTTCAATTTAGTTATGTCATGGAAGACAAACAGGACAGAAAAAAACCCCTTCTGCTCCCTCTTTTTTTATTTTTGAATCCTAGCTTATGGTTGCTCGCCACCAAGAAATAAGAGTTGTTTCATTCAGGAACTCAGAAGTCCACATATTTACCAACTCAAAACAATTCTATTGATAACATTTAATTTAATCTACATATTGTTTTATTTTTCCTGAACCACAGGTACAACTTCAGTTTTGCTATTTACTGATGAATGTGTAACATCAGAAATATGCTTCCTACATCACCTCAGAAAATCTAAAGCCTTGCTCTTACACATTTAGACACGCTTGAAATACTTCTCATTTGTCTTTTCTCAAGTTATTGATTAGTGCTTTTATAAAGCCTAACATACTCCTTGGGTTTCTGCTTGGTTGTGTATCCAAGTATAGTAACAAAAATGCTGATGGTCAGTATCTTGATTTAAAATTCCAGTTAACGCTGAGGAAAAAAAAAAGGCAACAGAATTTCCAAATGATATTGCCTCAGGAAAAAAAAATGTTCACCTCTCACAGCTCTCTGAGAAATCATGAAGAGGCACATTATTTTCACTCTCTCCAATTGAAAACTAAGACTGCTACACAGGAAGGGAAGTGCAGTGCTAAACCAAGTGGGTACTTCCTTGTTTTCTTATTTTGCAAAACATGTTTTACCTAATCTGGATTGTTTCCTGTTTGACTTAACAGTTTCATCTGGTTGACTGTGTAGACATAATAAAAACTAAACCATAAACTGGTTTGTATTTTTTTAAAAGGATGATCCTCTCAAAAGATTCTATATTTGAAAAGACAGTGTCCTTTACAGAATCAAACCAGAAGAGATTTTCCAGAATACTGCAGACAGAAATGTGTAGCAGCTGCTATAGAAAATAACTCAAACTAATTGATTCATGGGGATTTTATTTGCTTGGGAAAAAAACAGACAAACAAAAAAACCAAACAACTGAACTTTTATTAATAAAATGGATTTGAAACTGTCCTTATTGTCACAGAATTACAGAATGGTATGGGTTAGAAGGGACCTTGAAAGATCATCCAGTCCAACCTCTCTGTCAGAGCAGGATCAGCTAGGGCAAGTCACACAGAAATACATCCAGGCAGGGCTGGAAAGTTTCCAGAGAAAGAGACTCCACAGCCTCTCTGGGCAGCCTGTTCTAGGGCTCTGTCATCCTCACAGTTGAAAAGGTTTTACTCATGTTCATGTGGAACCTCTTCTGCTCTAGCTCGCACCCCTTGTCCTGTCCTTGGACATCACTGAGCAGAGCCTGGCTCTGTCCTCCTCACACTGCCCTTCATGTCTTTATAAACATGAATGAAGTCACTCCTCCGTCTCCTCCAAGCTAAAGAGCCCCAGCTCCCTCAGCCTTTTATCACAAGGGAGATGTTTCACTGCCTTCAGCAACTCGGTGACTCTGCACTGGTCTTTTCTGCATTTCAGAACTCGACACAGTGTTTCAGACGTGGCCTTGCCAGGGCAGAGTAGAGAGGGAGGAGAAACACTGTACTAGCCACATCCCTTCTAACACACCCCAGGATGCTGTTACCATGACTATGGCAATTCTGACATTAGGGCATAAGTCATTAAAATACCTTCAAGCTAAAGGTAGCAATAACACAATCATTAATCAAGAAATATTGTAATGTCTTACCCACTCAGAAAATAACTTGGTCTCGACTCTTGGTATATCACTGACAGCTTGAATCATAATAGCATAAACACCCAGCAATGCATCCTTGTAGTCACTGAAGTCAGGTTCAAACTTGATGCTGTCATTCTCAAGGACTAACCTCATGATGAAACCTCGATGTTTGTAGACATGGACTGATTTCTAGCACACACAGACACAAAAAAGGAACATTTCAGTTAAGCGAAGTCAAGCACTAGAAGTCAAAGGGGTACATGCATATACACTGTAAGTGGTCAGGAACTGAACTGCAAATGGTGTGCCATGGTCTGCAAGCAGAAGTACAGCTCTGATAAAACTCATGTGAACTAGTGGACAGTAAGCTACAGGGTTATTTTTAATGGGCACAGAGTTATCCTTTATTAAGTTGTATCCTTTATTCAGTTATAGCCCTCACAACTACAGCAACATTTACATCATGATGTGCCCAGAAGTACAGGTATTTATCAACTGCAGCAGTCACTACCAACCTACTAACCTCAAAAGAAGAAAGTGTTACATCCAGTTTTACTTGTTGAACAAGAATGTGATCCACAATAACCCAACTGTGTACGAAGAGAGTGATATTTGAAGTATGAATCTACTCCAGCAGAAAATGTGTATATGCTCTTGTCCTTGGTGGCACCATCTGATTTTTCACCATATCCTTAATCTGGATCACACATCTATTAACCTTCCCACATCTGCTAATATATCTCAACTACACAAATGTAAACAGGAAATGTGAAGAAGCATTTTTTCACTACTAGGTATTAGAGTATCAGCATTAAGAGGGATAAGTCTAGAAAATAAGTACTTATTAGTAATAATAACAGAAAAGAGTGCTGTAGGTATCAAAGTTCACTTAACTCAGAAGTATGCAAAGCAATCCCAGTAGAGCAGGAATGAAAATTATACAGTCTGCTTTGACAACATAATTCCTTACATTCTCTGCATGTGTTTTCCTCAATAGCATCTGTTTTCATCAATACCACCTGGAGCCAGAGGTCTGTAGACAGTTGATGGCAAGCTGAACAAAGATCCAGCTGCATTCCAAGACATCCAAGATCAACAACAAATATCTACCTCTACATTATGTGAGTGCTAAAGAGTCATTCTTTTCTTGCCTTTCTTTTTGTCCCCAAAGCCTGTAGCATACACCTCCTCACAGCAGAGAGAAGGAAAGACTTCTTCACATGTGGGTGCTCCAGAGACTAATGCAAGATGCGACTGGCCCTTTTATTAATTGCTCTTGCAGAGCTGAGCACAGTGTACGTGGGTGAACTAAGCCGCACGTGAAAGACTACTTACTGCAGACGGAACAATTAAATCTGTGAAGTCTTGAATTGAATGGAGAAGTAACTGCTGCAGCTGCCGAGTCATTAAAGTGGCTGCACAAGCAAAGAAAGATGCTGACTTTGGGATGCTGGCATTGCAGGGGACCTGCTTTCGTTTCATACCTTGGCGAAAGATTTTCTGCACTTCTGAAAACCACCTTAAAAGAACAATAGTTGTAAGTTTCTCAAGTGATAAACATGTAGTTTTAAGTGACTGCTATAAACACTTTTATGACAGAGCTGAAGTAGGTCATATGGTAGCATCTTTAGATTCTAAGGAACTGTTCTCTAGAAGTGTTGTCTGTGAGTATGGACAATATTTAAAATGCAAGAAAGGATCACACTTAAATCCCAGAGGTTGTGCAGCTCACCACACATCCTCAGAAGGTGTTAAGATGCGACAGCAATCCAAACAACTCCGAAACAGTTAAAATGCATCAATATATAACTGCAGGAATCCAGCACTACAGGTTAGAGATCATCACACAAATAATAGTGTATGGCAAAAAATACCTAAAAACCCAGCATTTCTTATGCTTTATTTGAAACAACTCTAGCGCTACCAAGATGTGAAGAAAATATCGAAAATCTCCCTATAATTTAAAAACTATGGATGCACTGTGTCATACTTAGTATGCAGAATCACTCTGGATTTTCCAATTTCCCTCATGACTTCATTCTGGAAAAAAAAGAGTTCCTCAGCCTCTTGTTTATTGTGAAATGTTTCTGTAGCAAGAAGGCGTAAATTTCTGAAATGGAACACAACACAAATATTTTAGAAGCATATTCACTGAATCTTGGTTTTCACTCTTCTGTTGCCATAAGACCTTTTCCATATTTCACAATGCAAGCAAAAAGGGTCTTTCAAAATATTTTAAACACTTTAAAAATAATGTTATTTTCAGAGATGAAGGGGGCAACCTTTCCTCTTCTCAGGAACAAAACACCAATTATATAGGGAGTAAGAGACTACATTAAAAGGAAGACAGACTATTTTAAATCCAAGTCATATCAAAAAATACACTATTTTTCGAATGTGTCAAAAGCAGGAGGCTTGCCTAAGTCTGTAAGACAACAAAGAGAAAATTAAAGTGAAAAAGAGGACTTAGAGAAGATACGATCATAGCAGCTATATTTTTGAGCCTTTCTGTACAGGAACATAGTGTTTCAAATGAAAATGGTGGAGAATAGCCTGTGGAAAAAAAAACCCAGAAAACAAAACCACAAATAGCAAGGTGCAGATAGCATTTGACCCAAGCTCTGAAGAAAATCAAATACAAAAGGGCTTAACTAGTCAAAATGCCTGTGGAGTTTTTGCTTACAACTGCTTAGGAAATGCAGCTAGCAAAGCATTGCATTTGACTACTAGGGAAACACAGATAAGAAAGCTTGACCTCTACAGAGGAATGGCTGCAGGACCTCTTCAAAACATGAAGTCAGAGGGCATACTGACAATTATTTGGGATAATGGCTTTTGAACAAAGCCACCACATCTGTGATCAGTAGTCAGATGTACAGAAGCAGTCTCAAATTAATTAGGGCAAGTTTGAAACTTTAGTATGTGTCCACCCATGATTTCTCTGAGTAGATTCTGAAGACATGGGGCAGGTGAAACCCAAAAGATTTGTATCATACTTACTTAAAAGAGGTCTCCCATAAGTTCAGAACAGCGAGCATTGAAGGATTTATTGCATGCAAATTTCCTTTGATGTAACGGCGTCCTGACAAGAAAGCCTTGTTCCAAGGTTTGGGCACTACTTGTATTCTAAGAAAACAAACAGCAGAACAACCACAAAGTCAACAAGAAACACCAGGATGAATGTAGCTGTGCTAAGAACCCATTTGTATAAAGTTAATTTGTGGGATTTTTTTTTAATATACTCAATCTTTTTTGTTTGTTTGTTTTTCTGCTACAAAACTGCCACTTCCTGCATGCTCCTGCATGCTCTTAGGAGCATTGAGCTCCTAAGAAACCTGAATGTGCACAAGTCCATGGGGCCTGATGAGATCCACCCACGGGTCCTGAGGGAACTGGCAGATGAAGTTGCCAAACCACTGTGCATCATATTTGAAAAGTCATGGCAGACTGGTGAAGTTCCTGCTGACTGGAGAAGGGCAAACATAACACCCATCTTCAAGAAGGGTAAAAAGAATGACCCTGGAAACTACAGACCAGTCAGCCTCACCTCTGTGCCTGGCAAGATCATGGAGCAGATCCTGCTGAAAGTCCTGCTAAGGCAAATGGAAAACAAACCAGAGGTGATTGGTGGGAACCAGCATGGCTTCACCAAGGGCAGATCTTGCCTGACAAATTTAGTGGCTTTCTATGATGAAGTCACAGCGACAGTGGACAAGGGAAAGGCAGCTGATGTCATCTACCTGGACCTGAGTAAAGCATTTGACTCTGTCCCACATGACATCCTGGTCACCAAACTGGAAAAGCATGGACTTGATGGATGGACCACTCGCTGGATAAGGAATTGGCTGGATGGTCGAACCCAGAGAGTGGCGATCAACGGCACAATGTCCACCTGGAGACCAGTGACAAGTGGTGTCCCTCAGGGGTCAGTGCTGGGACCAGTGCTGTTTAACATCTTTGTCAGTGACATGGACAGAGGAATGGAGTGCACCCTCAGCAAGTTTGCAGATGACACCAAGCTGTGTGGCACAGTCGACTTGCTAGAGGGCAGGGATGCCATCCAGAGGGACCTGGACAGGCTGGAGAGGTGGGCCCAGGCCAACCTGATGAAATTCAATAAGGCCAAGTGTAAGGTCCTGCACCTGGGTAGGCACAATCCCAAGCACAAATACAGGCTGGGTGGTGAATGGCTGGAGAGCAGCCCTGAGGAAAAGGACCTTGGAGTCTGGGTTGATGAAAAGCTCAACATGAGCCTGCAGTGTGCACATGCAGCCCAGACAGCCAACCGAGTCCTAGGCTGCATCAAGAGAAGCGTGGCCAGCAGGGCAAGGGAGGTGATTCTGCCCCTTTACTCTGCTCTCGTCAGACCCCACCTGGAGTACTGTGTGCAGTTCTGGAACCCTCAGCACAGGAAGGACATGGAAGTGTTGGAGCGGGTCCAGAGGAGGGCCACAAAGATGATCAGAGGGCTGGAGCAGCTCTCCTATGAGGACAGGCTGAGAGAGTTGGGGCTCTTCAGCCTGGAGAAGAGAAGGCTTCGAGGGGACCTGATAGTAGCCTTCCAGTATCTGAAGGGGGCCTACAGGAAGGCTGGGGAAGGATTATTTACAAGGTCCTGCAATGACAGGACAAGGGGCAATGGGCTTAAACTGGCAGAGGGGAGAGTTAGACTGGATGTTAGGAGGAAGTTCTTTACAGTGAGGGTGGTGAGGCACTGGAACAGGTTGCCCAGGGAGGTTGTGGATGCTCCCTCCCTGGATGTGTTCAAGGCCAGATTGGATGAGGCCTTGAGTAACCTGTACTAGTGGGAGGTGTCCCTGCCTATGGCAGGGGGTTGGAACTAGATGATCCTTGAGGTCCCTTCCAACCTTACCATTCTATGATTCTATGATTCTATGCAGTTGGATTTTGCTATTGAAGTATTACGCACTGAACTTAAGAACTATACATTGAAACTTTGAGGTTGCAAGGGAAATCCAACCCTAAATGTATCATATATTTGTAATACTTGTATTCTCAGTTTCCTATTAAATGATAGTTTCTGATAGAAGTTTTAGCCATTTCTTAGCAAATCTTTATTCTGCAGGAGACAGAAAAAGTAGCTAGAAGAAGTCAAAACACTTCCAAGTTTTTCCACCTCTATCATAGACATGTCTTCAGAAGAAAGTTTCATATTTCAAACACTCTTCATGGACTAAAGCTGGTTTACCAATGATAATTCTACTAGGAGAATGTTGTAAATGTTGTACTTTCAGATTTGCATGTCAGTGTGACATAAGCTTGCAAACTACTGCCGCTGTCCTATGAAGTTCCAACGAGATATGGAAGATCTACAAAGAATCAGATGAAGTATGGTCTTTTACTCAGGGAATTACAGTGCACAGCATACACGAGCATTTGGCTTGCTGCTTCAAATGTCTCCTCAAATAGGAGACTTCTTACCACTTAAGCAGTGATTAAAAAAAAAATATATATATATATATATAAATATATATATAAACCTTTCAAGGTAGATGCCATTTCCCAGGGTTTTTCCCAAGATGATGTACACTTATTGGAATTTACATAACTAAGTCTTATTTAGGTCTGACACTACCACTGTTAAGACTGGCCCTTAAACATGCTACTCTACCCCACAGTAGTTTTGAACAAATGTATTTTCTTACTCTGCACGATGAAGTGGAAGAAAATCGTCCTTCTTGTCTTCATCTTTTTCCCTGCTGTCTCTGAAAACATAGCCAACTGAAAAAAACATAAGAAAAAAGAAAAGTCAAAATAAGCTTAGCAAAGAAACACATCTTTTAAAATCCTCTAGGGATGGAGACTCCACCATCTGACAACTCCTCCAAGGAACAAACTCTTCTTAATGTCCTACCTAAACCTTCCCTGGCACAACTTGAGGCCATTTCCTCTTGTCCTATCACTTGTTACTTTGGAGAAGAGATCAACCCACCCCCCATCTCATCTCCTTTCAAGGAGTTGTAAAGGGTGAGGTCTCCCCTCAGTCTCTTTTTCTCCAGGCTAAGCAGCCCCAGATTCCTCAACTGCTCCTCAGAAGACTTGTGCTCTAGGATCCTTCACCTGCTCTAACACCTCAATCACAGAATCACAAAACATTAGGGATTGGAAGGAACCTTGAAAGATCATGAAGTCCAACCTCCCTGACAGAGCAGAATCATCCAGAGCAGGTTACACAGGAAAACATCTAGGCGGGTTTGGAATCTCTCCAGAGAAGGAGACTCCACAACCTCTCTGGGCAGCCTGCTCCAGGGCTCTGTCACACTTTAAGCAAAAAAAGTTTTTCTTTCTGTTTAGGCAGAATCTCTTCTCCTCCAGCTTGCACCCCTGTTTCAACCAAAACATCCAAATGCACAGCAACTTGAGATGAGCAGTTTTATCTTGACACACATGGAAAGGAATTAATGAGAAAGCTATGCTAGTAAAGGGAGATTTATAGAATGACACTCCCAAACAGTAGTGAAAAAAAAATTAGTGAATAATGCTATCTTTGATCACGACGAGGGTAAGAAAACTGGGTATTCTTTCTATGAAAATGCTACTCTAACAGCTAGGAGAGCTGGCTGTTATGTACCTCTTCCACAATTGCAGCCCTCAGCAGTGAATGGTGGACAATGATTGCTTCTGAACATTGGCAGTTTTAAGATGAAAGAAGGAAACTCCCAGAAATCTACCTATAGCCTTTCGCACACTCGTAAAGTAGTCTTCTCTCACTTCCTCAATCAGCTGACGTTTGCTTTCATCGAGTTCTTTCAGATGCTCTGGAATTAAGGCTAAGATGTGGTCTAGCCAGGATTCATTCATTGGGGCCACGTTTACTGTGTCAATTCCATGGCAAATGTAATGGTAGTATTTCTGCAGGATAACAGGGAAAGCTGCATTGGTTAACTTCAGTGTTAAAAAGCCACTGCTGCTACAGGTTTAGTTAGAGGTAGAGGCTCATTAAGTGAAAAGACATGTAATTAGGATTGACACTGTAAATTCAATATACATCATTAGGTGCCCTGCCAAACATGAATGGGTTAAATAACAATTTAAAAATGTTCAGACATCAGTAACAGAACTGTCACTGAAGAATGACCGTAACTCATAGAAAAACGTGGCTTTTGTTCTGGTTTTGCTTTCACAGTTCTGGCAAGGTACCTCTCCTTTGCACTGTACCCAGTACCAATCTTTTCCTTAAGTAAATTGTCAATACCTATTCCTCTGCTTCTTTATTCCAGTACTGTCATTATTATCTGCTAGGTCTGGACCACAGATCCAAAAAGCAAGCAATGCACTCCACAGTTTCACGTGGACATGCCACATACAGGTCTTTCATACAGTCATGTGCTCAGCACATGACTATAAGTACATCTGCTTATATGTCAACATTTAAACAGGCATGTAAAGTCTGAGTAACAAAGCCTTCCAGTATTAAAAGGAACAGAGCTGAAAAACCTACCAGCCCCAAATCAAAGAAATGCCAAATGGAATATGAGTTGGAAGACTACCCACATCAGGAATTAACACAGGAATCTATTACCACCAGATCATCCCCAAATGAACTTCGTCAACTTTTAAATATACATAAATCACAAAATTGTGCATACAACTGTGTCACACCAGATATCATGAAAAAGAATGTGAATGAAAGATGTCCTAGCCCTTAGAATCACAGAATGCACTGGGTTGGAAGGGACTCTCAAAGCTCATCTTGTCCAGTCTTCTGGCAGTGAGCAGAAATATCTCCAACCAGATCCTTAGATGAGGGTCTAGCTGCTCAAAGCATTGCACCCTTTCTTGAAGGTCAGCCTCTCCTGCAGCAGGTGCAGAAAGAATCATTTATTACTTACTGACATTAGTTTTCCTCCAGTTACTGTTTCATTCCACATTTCTTTGGAACATTAGGGATGTGGGGATGATTCAGTCTCAAAAATAGCACTACAGATAACCTATTGTGTGAAACCAGTAGTTGAAGAATACGTCACTCAATTATCTCTCATTGTGGCTATCATCCTGTCAATATTCACAACGAATGACTGGCATTGCATTTAATTTAATTCTCTAGAAAATGGTCTTTATCTACCAAAGTATCTTTCTCTATTGCTGTAGAAGATTCTGCTTGTGGAAGCTGGGTTCCATCAAGGGATGAACACTGTTCTTCAGTAAAGCCTTCCTGCCTGTGATGAAAAACAAAAACAAAAAAACCAAACCAAAACAAACAAACAAAAAAATCAATAGTATGCAATGCAGTACATTCTTCAATGCACTTTACTGCATGTCAATTCCAAGTAAATAAAAGGCAAAAGCACTGCAACGAGCTCAAGACATCCTGATTCAGTCTGGAGAAGAGAAGGCTTTGAGGAGACCTTCCAATAGTAGCCTTCCAGAATCTGAAGGGGACCTACAGGAAGGCTGGGGAGGGACTATTTACAAGGTCTTGCAATGACAGGACAAGGGGCAATGGGTTTAAACTGGCAGAGTGGAGATTTAAACTGGATATTAGGAGGAAGTTCTTTACAGTGAGGGTGGTGAGACACTGGCACAGGTTAACAGCCCAGGGAGGCTGTGGTTGCTCCCTCCCTGGAAGTGTTGAAGGTCAGGTTGCACAGGCCTCGAGTGACCTGTACTAGTGGGAGGTGTCCCTATGATTCTATGACTCAAAACACACACTGAGGCGTGTGACCAAGTTTGTATTTTATCTGCCAAGGTTCAGCTCTGGTGACACAGTTTGTGCTCACAGATATGCTTTCAATGTGCAATCATGAAAATGTTAAGATAGTTAAAAATTCAGTTCATCTATCCAAAAGGCAAGTCACATTATTCAAAGACAAAGAAACTTACAGTATAATGTCAACAAGAGTCCTTCGGAGATGTTGTTTTTTGTTCAGATAACTGTTGTTCTGCAGTGCAGAGGTTGATGGTGCAGCATCTGTATCATCAGTTCTAGAATTCTGTATCTTGTATTGCTCCTTCAAACATTCTCCTGGTAGAAAATACATTTTGAAAACAGGGGAAAACAAAAACTTCATATGTATCACATGTGAGTTTCTGTTTCTGACTGCATCTTCAGCAGTACTAAAAACATCAGCCTTACCATAAAAATGATGATTTTTCACACCAAACCCATCTGACTGGTCATCTTTCTGTTCACTGCTCAGATGGAATGTAGGACAGGTCTGCTGCCACAGTGGTTTAGAGCTCACCTGGCATAAATAAGTTTTAGTTTTACACTTGTAGGTGTTACTAGCACACACTGCAAGACTTCTTAAATACAGTAAATCAAAGGGGTTGTAGACTAATATATAGCAGGAATAAGGCATCATTAAAAAATATATATATATACAATAAAATACTGCTTGTATGTTGTCCTCAAATTGTAAATATCCAGGTCACTGTAGATGGAAATGTAAACAAAGTTCCATATCAGATACAATACACACAGTGCAGACAGAGAATATGCACCTCAGCCTATATTTCAATGACCACCAACTCTTTACAGAGTTGACATCTATCTGCAAATGACAGCTTACTAAGTAAGACCAACAACTCTACCTGAGAAAGCTGTGGCAATAAGTTCTCAGTTCTCTTGGCCAACTTCCTTTTGACACTTGGACTGGGCTTGAAAAAGATAGAAAAGGAAGATCACAACTAGAACGAGACATTTAAATTTCTGCTAATATTAGACTTCCAGGAATAATTGAGCTTGTAATCTGGCTGTATTTCCGTTCTTATCTCTTGTGTAATAATTTGTACACATACAATTTCTTACTGCTTCCCTTAGTGTTCCCAGAGCACTTCCAAGTAGCTTTCTCAAAAGCCTTGGGGAAATCACAGCTCTGAACAATTCATTTGAGGTTGGGAAGCACTTATGTTACTTTTTTTTGCAAAGAGATACATTAAACCATTACAAGATATCATGAAATAACTCAAATAAACATTCACTTTTTGATTCCCATTCTTAGAATCACAGAACTTTAGAGGTTGGAAGGGACCTCTAGAAATCATTGAGTACAAGCCCCCTGTGAAAAGTAAGATCACCTAGAGTAGTCCACACAGGAATGCATCCAGGTAGGATTTGAAAGTCTCCAGAGAAGGAGACTCTATGACCTCTCTGGACAGCCTGTTCCAGTGCTCCATCACCCTCAGTGTAAAGAAGTTTCTCCTCATGTTGAGGTGAAACTTTCTATGTTCCAGCTTGTATCTATTGTTCCTTGTCTTATTACTGTGCACCACTGAAAAGAGATTGGCCCCATCCACTTGACACCCACCCTTCAGATATTTATAGACACTGATCAGATCCCACCACAGTCTCCTCTTCTCAAGACTAAACAGACCCATGTCTCTCAGTCTCTCTTCATAGGGGATATACTCAAGCTCCCCAGCTCTCCACTGGACTGGCTCCAGCAGAACCCTGTTTCTCTTGAACTGGGGGGCCCAAAACTGGACACAATATTCCAGGTGTGGTTTCACCAGGGCAGAGTGAAAGGGGAAGAGAACCTCCCTAGACCTGCTGGACACACCTTTCTTGATGTACATTGCTGTCCCCTGGAGAACTTGCTGTCCATCAGGATTCTAAAGTCTTTTGCCATGGACAATGTCTTCCTCAGAGATGAAGAGAAAAGCACATCACCTAACATCCCAGTGTTCCACCTGTGCTGGCCTGATAAAAAGCCCCAGCTTCCTACCACCTCACCACTGCTGTGTCAGTGCAGAAGGCTGACATGGAGTGCTCTGGGGCCCCTGGAAGCACTCATCCAAGCATACATAATTGTGTCTGTAGAGCAGAGGCTCTTGCTTTCTCTACCTGAATAGATGAATTTGGAAACCATCCGTGAAGATAACAGCAATACATGATCAGCTCTGAATTTGCAGAGCTTTCTCACCATGGTGACTGTCTACATTTATTCCACATTTCACTAGTACCTTAATACTTCAAGTAACATCTAATTCAATATCCTGAGTTATTACCTGAAGCAAGCAGGAGAAAGTAGCTTGCCCTTTCCAGCAGGACGACCTGTGTTGATGCCTGGTGTTGCTCCTCCCCAGATCCAGAACTATGCACTTGTCCTTATTGAACTTCATGAGGTTCCCCTTTGCCCAGCTCTCAAGGAACATTTTTAAAACCACCAAATCCTACTTTTTCCTAATTCACCAGCTTTCATTTAAGAGCATTCAGTACTCTCTGCTTCTTCACAAAGCTGATCTCTCAGCACCACACATCAAAGCTGTCTGTTCAAAAGCATCCTCTGACCTTGTCCAGGACGCCACCTAACACATTTCAGAAGGTACAACACCTTCCTGCAAGCAAACATGACAATCTGGCTTTAACAGCCTCTGATACAACTACCTTTGTCTGTCCTATTTCTCCTGTGTTTTGCACTATCACTGATATCCTCTATGCATATTTGTACTATGGCCATCCTCTCTTCTCTGTTTTATAGTGTATGCAAAGGTTGGAACAGAGGAAAGACACAATGCACAGAAAGAGTTCTTTTTGGCAGTCGTGGAAAAGGTAACTGAACGTTTGGCCACCATAACCATATATCTCTTGCAGTGTCTAATTTAACAGTCTCAATAACGTCTCCTAATAGCCTATCCACACTGCACCACACAACTAACTGCTTACCGAGGCAATAAGCCTGTAGGGCACAGTGCAGCCTATGGGCAGTCTGGAGTGGTAAGTACACAGCTTACACAAATACACTATGTGAGAACCATAGGAAAAAAAATAGGGTTATCCGTCTCTGATTGTCTGTCCTTCTTCGCAAAGTACTACTAACTCCAAAAAGGTCAAACTGCATAGGGTCTGCGTCTCTGTGCTACCTTCTCCCCTACTTCCTTATCTCGCTGTGAAGAACATCATCCTTATACCTACTCGTAATCTTCCTCCCTGCAACTCACGAGCACCACCTCTCCTGCTGCTGCACAGCACCAAGAGGAAGCTGGCACCACCTTCTCTAGTTCGCACATTGGAAGCAGTACCTACATTTCTGTGATGCTTCCTCCTCTCCAAGCCGAATACACAGAGCTCCCTCAGGCTCTCTTCACACATCAAGCACTCCAGCCCCCTATGCATCTCAGTGATGATAGGATGAACTCTGCTCCACCATCTTTACAGCTGTTTGGACTGCAGCTGCCTGAGACAGAGTCACCTTGAGTAGTTGTGAACCTTGAACACAGACATGTTCTTTGCTCATGGTACCTTGCCTAGTAAAGACAGAAGTGGAAAGCTTGTTGTTTCCCTAGTCCAGAATTTCAAGAGATGGAAAATGCTAGCTACCACTCTCTGAAGGGAACGGATGAGAAAAAGTAGTCTTTTCTATAGGAGAAAGTGAGTTTGACTTTCTGGAAGAAGGATCTATCTATTTCTGTAAGTGACAATGTCTAGAGTCTTAATTCTGAGATTCCTGGTTAAGAATAAATAACAGAAACTCCCAAATAATTCATATTTCCACAAATAACAGAGCAACTAAGATTACACCTTGTCTTCCTATACATTACACAGTTTTCTTTAGATTTTCTTTGCATTAAAAACACAGAATTCAACACCACAATTTATACCTGTGAACTACTGACATTGATAAAATTCATTGCTGAAATTAGTTCCACTGAAGACAGAGGTAATTTTTTAAAATACTGTAATGCAAATTGACTACTGGCAATAAGGTGTGCCAAAACCAGTCCTTGAGCAGCAAGGACTATGAGCTTATAGTGTTTTGTACTATGCTAAAGACTGGAAAGCATTTCTGTGTTTTTTCATGGGATGTCTTTGCAAACACACTGAAAATACTGCAGGAACGATAAACAGCCCAAACACAAAACTCTACTTTTGTACTACCAGGGTAACCAGAATCAGAGAATGGTAAGGTTGGATCATCTAGTTCCAACCCCCTGCCACAAGCAGGGTCACCTCCCACCAGTACAGGTTACTCAAGGCCTCGTCCAACCTGGCCTTGAACACCTCCAGGGAGGGAGCAACCACAACCTCCCTGGGCAACCTGTGCCAGTGCCTCATCACCCTCACTGGAAAGAGCTTCCTCTTAACATCTAGTCTAAATCTCTGCCAGTTTAAACCCATTGCCCCTTGTCCTGTCATTACAGAACCTTGCAAATAGTCCCTCCCCAGCCTTCCTGTAGGGCCCCTTCAGATATTGGAAGGTCTCCTCGAAGCCTTCTCTTCTCCAGGCTGAAGAGCCCAAACTCTTGTAGCCTGTCCTTATAGCAGAGCTGCTCCAGCCCTCTGCTGATCATCTTCGTGGCCCTCCTCTGGACCCGTTCCAACAGTTCAACGTCCTTCCTGTGCTGGGGGCTCCAATTAAAAGGACCGTGGGAGGGTGCTAGAAAGACTGCGTTGTTTTTAAAACTTCGATTTAAAGAATTTACAGGACAGACACCACGGTTTCGTTTTTGTGTAGAGTGTTAGTCTGCAGCTAAGGGGAGAGTGAACTGAAGCCTCGTTCTACAAACGCGGCGGTCCCACCAGGTCTGCGCCACAGGGAGCCAGCGCGCACCTCACTGTGAGGTAGCCCCCGGTGTATCAGAAGCTTCCCTGGAGCTCGTTATTTAAGAGTTAAAGAAAACGCGCCGCGCTTTAAGGAGCTTGCCCCTTCCCAGTAACCCAGGCACTTTCCCCCCGGCCAGCCCCGCAAGCCCCGGCTGCCAGCCCCCCCC
>VWZE01024339.1:63252-87403 GCA_013396675.1 Eubucco bourcierii | reverse complement strand
GGGCCCCCGCCCGGGCGTGCGGAGCGCGAGCGGCGGTTGGCCAGAAGCGGCCACCCTCCATCGCATCCCTCCCACTGCCGCCCGGCCGGCCAACAGCGGCGGCTGCGTTACTCTGGCGACCGGGCTCCGAGACGCGAGCAAGCCTAACTCAGAGTCTGCTGCGGGTCGGAACGAAAGAAAAGCCCAGAATATGAAGCCCCGTGCAGCTTCAGCAAAGCTCTGCTCAGGTGTCAGGGCAGGCGCCGCGTTAATAGCCTATAAACAAGGGAGAATAGATCGCGCCTGTGATGTTGGGGGAGTTAGCCTACTGCAATAGCTTGCAGCAAGCTGAAGTCCAGCTTTGCTGGCTCTTGGCCGAGATTGCCTGCCAGAGGAGGATGTTTCGTGTGCATCCGAGGCACGTCAATTTCTGGAAAACAATAAATTGTTTTGAGTGGAATGTACCAGTCACTGCTGTTTAGGAAGGTATCATTCTCCATGGAAAAGAGTGACAGAAGAGGAAGTAAGTGATTGGAAGAGTAAACAGCCTCATGTTCCTCCAGGGGAGGTATAGGCTGAATACTAGAAAATATTTCTTCTTCAGAGCAGTCAAACCCTGAAACAGGCTGCCCAGAGCAGTGCTGGAGTCCCTGTCTCTGAAGGGGTTTAAAGAATACCTAGATGTGGTGCTTACATGGTTTAGAGACAGCCTGGCAGTTTGTTCTGGGTTAACACAGCCTGCTCTCACACACCCCTCTCCACTCACACAGATGAGGGGGAAAGTAACACCCAAAAAAAGTTTTACTGCAAATGAGATCACACAACGCACAATTCCCTCATCCTGTTTGCAGAGAAGCACAGCAAAATGCAGAAGCAGCAGCGGAAGATAGCAACCTCCCACCAACCCACAGCCAGTCCAGAGGAAAAGACCAGCTGCCCAAACCCATAGGCAGCAACCCGTATCAGAAAACCTCGTCTGTGCCAATCTGAACTGCAAGCCCAGGGATGCTTTGCTCCAGCCAACACTTTCATTCTGAAGCTGGCATAACAGCAGATTCAACTCAACCCACACCACAGTGCTCGATTAACATATAGACTCAGTAACTTTGAATATCTTTGCCAACCAAAACCATCCTGTGATTCCTGCTTACCTTTTACATTAACTGATGTGCATCCTTAAGTGAATGCAGGTGCTCCAATGAACTCAGCTGTACTTACAAAATCATTCCTAATCTGTAACAGCTGGGCTGGGATGTCTTAAGCAGAATAACAAGCAAAGATTTTCCAGGTGCTGCACCATGTACCTTATGCACAATGGATGTAGGATTTAACAACCTTGTACTCCACTTTGTCTAAAAATTTCTTGTCTCTTTTGTTAAGTACACGTGTGTATACATAACTTCAGTGGTCCTGAAGTGAGACCTTTGGACCTTCCCTGGATCACAGCAAGCTGTTCCAGCATCTCCCCTGAGTGAGCTGTTTGTCAGGCACAGACTGCACAAAAAGGCCAGGACAAAGCCAGACTCAATTACTCAGAGAGGCCTTTGGCGCTGTCTCACATAAGATTCTCATAAAGATGCCCTTGATATACAGGCCAGATGAACAGACAGGGAGGTGGACTGAAAGCCAGATGAACAGCCACGTCCAAGGGGTGGTGGTGGTGATCATTGGAAGAAAAGTTTAGAGGTCAGTAACAAGCAGAATGGCCCAGGGTTCAACAGTGGGGCCAGTCATATTTAACATCTAATGATCTGGGTTGGTGGAGGTCAGCATATCCTCAGCAAGGCTGCAGAGGACACAGAACTGGGAGAAGCTGTTCATAATACCAGAGGGTCATGCTGCCATCCATAGGGACCTCTGCAGGCTGGAGAAACGGACTGACAGGAATCTCGTGGAGTTCAACAAGGGAAAGCACAAAGCTCTGCATCGCTGCTAGAGCAAACCCAAACACTGACAGATGCTAGAGGGCACCTTAGCAGAAGATGATGTGAGGTCCTGTGGAGTGCTCAGGCAGAGTACCCTTGCAGCAACAGAAAGCTAATGGTATCATAGACTGCAGTAGGCAAAGTATTGCCAGCAAGCTGATGGAAATGATCCTTTCCTTCCACTAAGCACAGGAGAACTCTCTGGGATCCAGTTCTGGGTTTCTCAGCACAAGACATAGGCATACTTGAGAGTCCACAGAGGGCCACAAAGGTGATTTAAAGTCTAGAACATCTCTGCTATGAGGAAATGCTGAAGTAACAGTAGAGACTGTTTAGCCTGAAGAAGACTCAGGGGTATGCAATGCACAAAAACAAATATCTGAAGGGAGAATGTAAAGAATACAGAATCACACTTTTGTCAGTGGCACCTAGACACAAGACATAAGGGAACAGGCACAAACTCAAACACAGCAGATTGTTTCTCAACTTAAGGCAATACCTCCTCTATTGTTGTTGTGGTTTTAAAGGAGCAGACAGAATTATAATTTTACTTCCCCAGAAGAGTAAAATAAAATGTTCTTGGACAGAAATACAGAACTGTATTTCAAAAAGATACAGAGAGAACATATGAATCCTTAACACCTTATACAGAATACATGAAAACCACCTTACACTTGCACCCAACCTGACTGAACTACAATCCCCAATGTTCCTTTTACCCCAAAGTGCCTCTGCTGCTCTTGGATCAAACAGGCTTACCCTCTACATGTTTAGCAGATAAGGGGCTCCTGCTGGAGACAATGACCAGGAGGGACAAAAGCAGGATGAGTTGGCCTTGCTGCTAGCAAGAGATAGCAGAATTATGGGATTGAATAATAATACTACAATTTCCTGGGTCCACCTGCTGAACTACATAGTCTCTAGATTTTAACTCTATGGTTCATATACCTGTAACAGTTGTGAGAATGACTGAGCACTGGAACAGGTTGTCCAGAGAGGTGGATTCTCCTTCCTTGGAGATACTCAAAATCCATCTGGACATGGTCTTGGCCAAAGTCTAGGGGATCCTACCCTGCTTGAGAAGGGGGGCTGGAGAACATGACTTCGAGAGGTGCCTTCCAACCTCAACCATTCCGATTCCATGAAGAAACAAAAACACAGAAGTTTTGAAAAAAAGGCCACGTTTATTTTTTTAATATAAAAAGTGCATAGAAATATGACTTCAGTCAGTTTAAAATTGTACTCATCACTCACCAACACTCAGCAAAGCCCAGTAACATGGCAGGAAGCAAGATGGGCTATCAATATATTTACATTCAACTGAAGTTACGCAAGCACAAAAATATTTAAAAATAAAGGCACTGATCCAAACAAAATCTGATTCAAGGTATATTTTTATTTGTACTTAATGGAAACTTAAGTCTACAAAACTTACGTTCCTTTAATATGCCAAATTTTCATTTATTTAAAGATAAGTCAGCTCCAAAAGAAGTCAGAAATGTAAACATCAGATATAATAATAAAAATCTTCAGGAATAACAACTTTGTCATAAAGTGCTGGCATATACTTTCAGCTTTATTCTCCAGGATTTTAACACATGTTCATTTAAACATTAAACATTCTTTTCTACCTTTATCCTTTACAGCATTTTGACATTTCCTTCTTTCTCTTAAGTGAACTTTGACTTCTGAGTATACGTAAGAGTTTGCATTGTTATCTTACCCAGTTCATAGTGGACCCTGTGCTAGTGGAAAAAGCAGGTTAGGTGAGATTCTAACTGGGAAGAGCCAATGAAAATTAAAAGGTAGATAATACCTGAATACCATCTAGCAACTGTCTCCAAAGTCACTGGATAGTTCTGTAGATTATCAGTATCACTGAAAGAGGTTACACAAGAAATAAAGACTTGGTCTGGTTTGTTGATACTTCAGCATCTGAACTTCCTATGCTCTTAACAGATCTGTTACTTCATTTCATGTGAGATTAAGTCATGGAAAACATTTACTTCTGACAAACATAAGAGAGAGTCTCACCTGCCTTGCACCTCAGTTGACCTGTCAGCATGAGTGCCATCCAGAAGAGAGACGACAGTCCTGAGTTCTCCCATGCTTTACATCAATCCCTCATACGGAAATCTATTTCTCTAAAACCCTGTTCCTGCCTTGGGTGAACAAAGGTAACATAACTTTTTACCACTCATGTTCACCTTTCAGTCACACCTTGTTCCAAAACCTCCATCTGTCTAACTACTGAGAAGTCCATGGGCACACCTGAACATTATTAGATTATGGTATTTTCTGTACAAACCAAACCCAAACAAAAAATGGTTAAGTCTTGAGGAGTGGAAAACCCGAAAGTATTTTAAAGTGCCATTTGCTTTCAAAATATTCATAGGAATTTGAATACATTCCCTACTCAAAGATTTCCAGCCTCAGTATTACAATTAGGATTTTCTCATGTCAGTATTTGTTTCAGGCTGTTAAGGCATAATTGGTATTTGGTCCAAGTCAGAACTTTCCTCTGAGTCTAAAAACAGGAAGCGGAGGAGATACAACTTGAAAGTTACAAACCTACTAAACACATGTTTAAAAGCTTGAACCAATTACTAGGTATTGTGATGCTGCAGCCAATTTTCAAAGCAGGCATGAGGTAAAGTTATGGGTAATAGTAACTGACAGGAAAATGCCCACAAGATGGGCACAATGAAAACTTTTCCATTGCAGTTTCACTGGCAGAAATGGTCATCACTTTATTCAGTTACTACTATTAACTCTAAAGAGGCTTTCTAGTTTAGAGGATTTTGTGTGCTTTTTAAGATTTCATGAAAGCAAACTAACAAATCTTTCAGATATTCTCATCAGCATGGAACTCTCATCCCTTCCAAACAACTCACTGACAAGCAGCAAAGGACCACTGGCACAGGAACTGGCAACCCACTTCTGTTCAAGCTTTGCAGAGATCCAACACAGAGAAAACACAGAGTGTGTACCACAGTCCTGAAGCACATCAGATCTAAGGTAGAAACATCTCCTGAACTACTACTGATCCTAGAGAGGAAGCAGCTTGCCAAAGAGCCGCAAAAGATGGGTCATACTTCCTAAACATACCACTATTAGCTTCTATGTGAAGTGATGAGAATAGCTAGCATAAGGCCACAAGGTAGCGAGATTCAGTTTCTGTGCTTAGACCAATTTCTTAAGGCTAGCCATAAAAGCACATCTGTATTCCACTACTGCTTGGCACAGTTTCCATTTAAATAAACTTATTTTCAGGTCTGAGTTTGTTAAATCTAGCATCATTTTTGGACTAAAAATTTGAAAAGTGCAAAAATATTTAATTTTATCTTCTTAAAAAATATAATTCATTTTATTGGTGCAACAAACCCAGTTCCTCAGGGCTTAAATCCATTGCCAGCAATGGACAGAAAAAGAGGCAACAGCATAAAAGAATCAAAAGTGCATTTCCAGTATGCCAATGCCACACGCAGCAGCACGCCATCATCTCACATTTCCCCTGGAACATCTGTGCATCTATGCTAAACTCACTTCTGAAAGGTTGCAGCACACATTAACATACAAAGTCTGTCATCAAGTCTTGGGGATACGGCAAGGAATCGTCAAAACGGAAACGCTTGGAGACCGTACTGCTGTCCTCTGGGATGTTTTCCTTGTCTTCCTTGTTGCTACAGGTACCATTACAGATAGGTTTTATGTGCCACTCTGCCAAACACTTCGCTGTATGTTCCGCCATTGGAGAAGAGCAACAGGTTTCTTCGGGGCTACACAAGAGCATGAACTCCCCTTGCTGCAACCACAAGTGAGAAAGACAGGCCTCTGCTGTGGGTCTTTCCCTTTGAAAGAAAAAAGGGTAAAGCTGCTCAATTTCAGCAATACTGAAAGCGTCATTAAAACAGCTCTGATACTCATTAAGAAATCTTAAGCAGAATCAACAACAGCTAATAAGTCTTAAGCAGAACTGACACTAAATAGTGATTATTGCAGGACTTTCGTGCTACAGAACACATTAGACCCTTCCATAGTTAAATACTAACAACATGCATCTAAAGCTTAGTTGAAACTCTCCAGAGAGGGGAAACTCTCCACCACCTCTCTGGGGAGCCTGCTCCAGGACTTCAGCAGCCTTGCAGTACAAAAAGTTTCTCCTTATGTTGAGATGGAATTTCCCATGATTGAGTTTACATCCATTGCCCCTGATCCTGTCACTGGGTATCACTGAAAAGAGACTTGCCCACCCTCCTGACAGCCCCCCATCAGGTGTTTGTAGACATTAGCAAGGTCCCCACTCACCTTGTTCTTATCTAGACAAGATTTAAAAAGACATCAACTGTGTTTTCAATAAAAAAGAATAAAAAAGGCAAAAGCTTGGATCATCTATGATGTCCCTTCCAACCTGGTGTTCTTCAAAGCTACAGTCACCAAAAACTGGAATGGGGGGGAGGAATGTTATTAAGAATACAGCAAAGGCTCTGAGATGCCCAGAAGCAAGTAGAGTAGCAACTGTGTCAGAATGCAAAGTATCCATAGGTCCACACTTCAATCAAAGTAAGCTCTTCCTAACACCATCCCTCATGATGCTACCAGTTTTGTGATTTACTCCAGCTACTGCCAAATCCTTTATGAAAGAGGTTTAAATAGAAAGGACTGTTCAGACTTGAGTTTATGTGGAGCTCTTATTTCCTTATACATCAAGCAGGCACTTGATGGATGTTATCTCCCATTATCCCCTCCTATCAATGAACCTCATCTCACCCACACAAGAGAGTCACTCTGTCTCACTGCAGGCTTCCTAAACTGACTGTCACCATAAATGACAATACCTACCATGCCTAATAGAACATGACTGATTTTACTAAAAACTATTCCCCCATACATATCTTCTAGGGTGGTGAGGGTCTGTTTTTTTAAACTGCATTTGCTTGTACAACAGTTGAAAAATACCCAGATTTAACACCCCGCAGCAAGTGTGGACTAAGTCAGTGCCTGTAACTCTCCCACTCCTCAAAAATTTCTCGAAATTCAGCTACTTGATAAGGTCTTGATGTGAGTGAAGCTCTAAAGAATGCAGACTCCTGGAAGCATGCCTTACAAACAAGAAGTTTGTGCTACTGCTTGAGAACTTTTTTTGGAAGGACTGCAGATTTTTCTGCAGTCTTTTAGATATTTCTGAAGATGACTGCTCAGTCAGAAGACTGCCAAGTTCTTATTAAAAACACATTAAAGTAGAAAGATACACTCAACATAAGTCAGGAAACAAGAAAGCACTGCATCAGAAATGACTGCATTCTGCATCTCCAAGCTGTGCAATAAAAGGTCAGATTGCAGACAAGAATGCGACCTTTCCAGAATATACGTCAGATTTGTTAATAGCCTATCCTGTGATTGAAGACAGAAGACACTGAAAATACAAAACTGAAGCTTCCTACAAGAACAGCCAGAGAGCAAAACAAAGACCTTTTTCACACATATGGAAAAGCATAAACCTCCACTTCTATGTATGCAGTTGATAACTGCGAATGTCTGACTGACAATCGCAGGAATATGAAGTTCCCAAATTAAGATTCCCTTTTTCTAGGTGCTCCAGAAACACAAAAGATAAGATTCTTGCCTGGGAGAGTTTGTTACTTACGCTGGGTTTTTTATAAGAAGTTTTTGAACGAAGTCTTTAGCAGGCTGTGAAACTGATGAAAAAGTTTCTTCTGAATAATCCACATTAACTTGAGATATATTAAGGTACGTTTCTTGATTATCAGCTCCCACAAATGGAGATTCCTGTGTCAGCAGCATGTATGAAATGACACCTACATTCCTGAGGTAAGAGAACAACGTAAGACCTTACTAGGGCACCTACACAATATACCCCCATATTTACTGCACTGCAGATCAAACGCCCTGAGGTATGCCACTTTGAAACATCAGGTGCCACCTTAAGTTTCATGTGATAAGCTTCCTTTCAAGATACTCTTTTCTTCTTACTGAGATTGTTGGGAAAAGAAAATCTATCACTTTTACACAGCACTTTGTACTGTTTTACTTAGCAACTTGTAAAGACGCAGTTGCTCTGTAGTCGAGTAGAACACCAATAGTTTGAGTTTATGTCTGGCCACAAAAGCAGACAAATTTTAAGTGGTTAAATATTCACTATCAAATATTCAATATTCGCTATTAGCCTTCCAGTATCTGAAGGGTGCCTACAGGAAGGTTGGGGAGGGACTATTTACAAGGTCTTGCAATGACAGGACTAGCGGCAATGGGTTTAAACTGGCAGAGGGGAGATTTAGACTAGATATCAGGTTCTTTCCAGTGAGGGTGGTGAGGTACAACCCAGGGAGGTTGTGGCTGCTCCCTCCCTGGAGTTGTTCAAGACCAGACTGAAAGAAGCCTTGAGTGACCTGTACTAGTGGGAGGTGTCCCTGCCTATGGCAGGGGGTTGGAACTAGATGATCCTTGAGGTCCCTTCCAACCCTACCATTCTATGATTCTAAATGTAGTTACTATTATGAGTTAAGAACGTCAAAGGAGTAATTAGATCACAGCAACTTTTACAACTGGATTTTAATTCTTTAGATGCTGAAGAAGAGCATACGAATATTGTATTTTTATGGAAACATCCCAAAGCTAGCTTGTACACTAAGATAGCTCAGGAAATCAATAGCTTACAAAGGCATGCTTCAGAAAAGCATGGATTATTTTAAGATACTCATTCTGCAGGTATTGCTCTAGAGGTAAGAAGTAGAGTTAAAATATTTTTATCCTTTGTATAGTAGATTTAATGACACAGAGAAAGGGAGAGAAGTGTGTCCAAGAGCAGTTAATACCTGGAGCATGTCATCCAAGAGTATCCAACGCCTGAAATGTGCTACCCAGTCACTGTTAATGCTGTCTTAAAACAAACACCTATACTCTGCATATTAAGAAGTCACCTGCATTCCCTACTAGGTGTGCAACAGACCCATACAAGGTGATTCTTATAAGCCCTACGTTATAACCTGAGGCCTCCCTTCCCCTCCCAACTCTCCCGCTTTTGGTCAGCCAGCCAACAGAAGAATATTCTTAGAAACCAGATTAAACTGCATCACAGTCTGGACTCAGCCCCTAGACTCCCACTTAAATAAAACCATTTAACATATAAAACCTACCACATATCTGTAGCTGTGGTGATAGGATCATAGTTCAAGATTTCTGGAGCTAGAAGAAGAAATGAGGAGATGAAAAACACTTTAATAGATACATATTCAAGAAATCTTGAATCATACACTAAATTTCTGGAGTTTTTTTGCCAATCATTCTGATGAGACTAAACATGCAGTTCTGATAATGAAGGGTATTATTTTCAAGCCACAAGGGTGGCAATAAAATTTAACCAGTTCACACTAAAACAGCACTACATGGCCTAAAGTCTAATCTAATTTGTTCTCAGATGTATGCACACAGAAGACTATTCTAAGAGGTTTTAAAATATACAGCTTTTGAAGAGGAATGTGTGAAATACATTAGCAATGCAAAGCCAGATGACCAAGTCATTTTCAGGATGAGTGGCTGTTAGCATGCACTAGACAGCAAGTTATTCACTACAGATTGAAGTGCTATTAAAATGGAGTGTAGGTAAATTGTGGAATGGCTTGGGTTGGAAGGGACCTTAGAGATAGTTTATGCCAACCCACCCCTCAGAGAGGGCCAAATGTTAATGGCAATCTTTCCCTTTCCGAGGAATATTTTTATCTCAAAATCATGATACCAACATTCCCAATCAAAAAAACACACAAAACAAAAAACAACAAAACTTTGTGCATGCCAATGTTGTACTTTTAACTCTAATATTATTTCCATTCTAATACTGTAGCTTGATTAAAAAAACAAAAAAAACCAAAACCACAAAAACAACCCACATTTCTTACTGGTTTAAGAGTCTGCATTACAGCAAACACTGCAGCATGAAATTAGAGGTGTAGTTATTGCTCTAATTTTGGTGCAAATGCTTGGTTACCATTCTAAAAGAAGAGCAGCTCAAACACATGGCCTTGTCCTGTTGCTCATTCTCTGGTAACGAGTACCAAGTTGATAAGCACATTACAAGAACTACTTGTGTTCTCAAAACCACGTATCAGGAACTGTGAAGCAGCTCTCCCATACCTAGGTACTCTGTTGTGCCCATGATCTGCCGCAGCTCACTGCAACTGTCAAGCTTCCGAGACATACCAAAATCTACAATTTTTACATCACCCAGAGGATTGACACTGCTCAGCAAAATATTTTGAGGCTAGAATAGAGAAGAAATCTCAGTAAAACACAAGATGCAAAAAAATTAAAATTCAGCATACTAACATTTCAGTTTCTATTATGCAATGCTTATCAACAAATGTTTTATAAAAGGATTTAATCTAATACAATCCTTTTTCTCATCTTTTACATTTAACAAATTGGTTTTATTATCATAATGTTAAATTGAAGATAAACTATTGAAATAGTAAGTCCACAACACCCTCACCTTTAAGTCAAGATGAACAATATTGTTTTCATGCAAGCAGCGAAGTCCTTCAAGTATCTGTCTTATAAGTCTTACAATATCCCTTTCGCCAATTCTATCATCCAGATCTGGGACACACAAGTCAAACATTTCTCCTCCAGCAGCACTGAAACAGAGTCAAGATGACTTATGTATTTGAATTCAGTTTCAGTGGAGAAAAGTTTTATATGCAGTACATAATACATATTCCTATTCTCATAGAGGCTGGGAATATTCACAGAATCATGGAATGGGATGGAAGACACCTTGATGATCAGCTAGTTCCAACTCCCTAGTCATGGACAGGGATGTTGTCTACTAGAACAGCTTGCCCAATCCCATCCCAACTGGATTTGAACATGCTGAAGTTTAGAGCCTCCACAGCTTCTCTGGACAACCTGTTCCAGTGCCTCAACACGCTCAAGGGCAAAAATTTCTTCCTAATGTCTCACCTAAATAGTAGCAATGGAAAGAACTTCATTTACCTCCCATTCCACCATATGCCAAGACACATCATATAAACACTTCGAACAGGAAAAAAAAAGCAACAAACCCCAACAAAACCAGAAACTGATAATGATTTTTCTTTCCTCATAGCCGACAACAGTGGGTTGTGTTTGACAACCTCATAATGCTATGGTTCCCTCAAGCCTGTTCTCCTTTAAGCAGGTGTGAAAATGCCTGGAAAAAGATGAGTTTTCATAATTCCCTAATGTGAGAAGCCTTTCTCTTCAAGTCAGATCTAGTATTTCTTCCATTAGACCAGTTCCACCTACAGTTAAAATCAAGGAAGTCCAGTTTTATTTCTAGTCTATGAATTTGGGAGAAAAGTAATTTTTTACATGATGTAAAAATTTACAAAGTTTTACAAAAATTACAAAAATTCCTGTGGCGCAGAGGAAGTTGCACACCTACCACCTAACTCTGGCCACTCTGTTGGGAGACCAAAAATCAGAGAGGACTAAAACCTAGCACCCTGTTGATGATTAAATATACAGTTGCCTAAACAATAAACAGGATCTTCCAGAACTCTAGTTCAGAATATTCAGAAATACAAAGGCTCAGCTCTGCCACTTTGGAATCAACTATTTCCATACTAAAACAGAGGTGCCACTGACAAGTTTCATGTTTTCACTGTCTCTCTCAAACATTTCTTCCTCAAGGTTGCTTACTTAGAGCTGTAAAATGAGTTGGTGCAGATGCCAGCTTTCTCTTGGAGTATCTAGATTGCTTCCAATAGCCTTTGACCCTCAGATGACAAGAGCAGCAACCTTTGTTGAGGGGTTTGTGAAGTATTCACATCTTTAGTAATTCCTGCTGCAAAGACAGCCTTGCTAAGGCCATTTCTCTCTCATATTTACAAAAACTTGTAAAGAGAGGAGCATATAGCAGAGAGAAAACACAGCCAAATGGGAAATGCCTGTAACCCACTTTATGAGCAAGAGATTAATTTGTTGCAATTTTTACAGCACTGCTTCGGAGTTGCGATCATGCAAGCCCAGAAAAGGCTGTGTATTTTGTTCCAGGGGATGTCATTAAAAAGCATTATGAGCCCTCTGCTCACTCCAAGAGAACTAGGACCTGCAGACTTCTCAACACTACCACAAGGTAGGCCACTAACACCAGCATAGTACACGGAAGTGGTTTCATTACAGAGCTTTGATAAGCAAGACAGAGTTAGCTGAGCTGAAAGAGGAGCAGGAAATGCAGTATGGGTGTCATGTGAACTTGCACTTGCTCTTGCTAAGGAAAGCTTGTCATCTAAGCTTTGTCTTTAATTCTACTTTATTTATTATTTTAGCCTTCTCAGAAAAACAAGTAAGTTAGGGATCATCTAGTTCCAGGAAAAAAACTTTCTTTTTAAAGATTATCTAGCTGCGTTCTTTGGAAAGTTGGAAGGAATTCATCCTGGTGTGTGCAGACCATCATTAATAGCTCTTCAAATACTTTAGACAGGAAACTGAACTCTTAGAGAGAGACATTCTGACTGACTTTCACAAGCTGTGTTTTTGTTCCTCATATTCCAAACAGCAATTCACACATCTGTATGCATGAATATGGGCCAATACGACAGATAATTCAAACTGAATTCCCAAATTACAGTTGTTTTCAGAGCTAATGAGAAGCCAGAGGGACATTTGTAAAGAAAGGAGAATTCTGAAGGAAACAGTTCCGACAGCCAAATACTTTTAAACCAACAAACCCACCAAATTTAGCTCAGAACCTGCAAAGGAACTACAAATTTTCAGTCACTACAAACATGGAACATCTGCCAATGGCATACTTACTATTCCAACACTAAAATGATTTCATTTGCTGTTTCATAGACTTCATGGAGATTAACTATGCGAGGATTAGATTTCATTAATTCCAGTACAGCAATCTCATGAAAAATCTCAGCTTTGCAATCTTGACCTCTTCTTCTTTTCTTCAGGAATTTAGCTGCGTACTCTTGGCCTGTGGATTTAGCTTTACATTTTCGCACTACAGCACATCTTCCTCTACAAAACAAAAGGGAAAACATTATAATCTCAGACACACACAGTGTGTAAATTGTCATTAGAATTTGCTAAGGACTTTTGGAGGTCTCTCGCAAAACTTCCTGTTTGATGTAGAGTCAGGTATAAGACCCTACCACATGCTAAGAGCTTTGTTCAGGTTGGCAATATTAGATTCAAAACCTACATAAGCACCTACAGGATACAGCAATGAATAAGGCAAACCTCTGTGAAATGCAGGGAACAAACACAGAAAATGTATTTTTAAGCAGGGGTGAAGGGGAAAGTCTTCAGTGCAGATAATATTAGAGTCCTAACGAGAACTTCCCTCCACAAATCATGTAGTACTGCTACAAAAACTCCAGGTATCTGCAAAACATTTAAATGCCATATAGCATACTTGCTACTCAGCAGTCTCTTTCTCAGCTGGACAAAGTGAGCTGCTTCATTTCCTAGCCAGTTGTTTAGGTATGGTAACAAATGTATTTTGGCAATGAAATGTTTTCAAAAGAAACCCACAAACTGTAGCTAAAACATCGAGCTGACCTTTAAAAACACTAGGAGGAAAAATGCAAGCTTTTAAGCCAAGTTATAAACTCCCAAAAACCAAGGTTTTATAATCCCAAAGTCTGCGTTACCAGCAATGCCTCACTGCAACTTGCAAAGTACTTTCAAGTGATGCAAGAAACATTATTTCTAAAACAACCACCTAGAGGGCAAAAACAGACTTTATGAAGTTCTAAAAACAGCTATCAAACTATGTACAAAGAATGAGAGCTGCACCTTTATCTTTAAAAGATGCTTTTCCACACATTTTATCACTACCACAACACACTAAGAACAAATTTAATGATAAAGCTCAGCACTATTCAAGTTGTGCTTTTCCAACTAAATTTAACTTCTTTTGAAAAAACAATCTTCTCCTGCAGCCTTTGCCTTTCTCCTGGTGCAAAAATACCAACACTTTAAAGGAACATCTTTTAACAAAAAAACCACCACCACCAGAAAATGAGTCTGAAAAAAACCCTAGACACCAGTATATAATTTAAAAACCAAACCAGATTTCTATATGCTAATTTGTGCAAATTAAACATGTAGACTTGACCTTCAGTCATGCTGCTATTTCTTGTTTAGAAATAAATTCAACAAAATAGCTTCTCTGTCATAATTTATTCCAACAGCAATTACTTGTAGGATTTCTTTCTCCAGCTTTGCCTAAGTTTTGTGCTTTTCTTTAAAGTACAACTCAAAAGAAAAATTTAAGAGGTGAAAGCTTAACAGCCTCTTTATGCACTCTTTATTTTAACAAATATTTACAAGTCTGAAATTGCTAAGCCCTTCTGCAATTGTTAAAGCAGCATATTATGGCAGAGCTAAAGTTCCTAACTAAAGTTCCTGAGCTAAATTTCTTAACATACCAAAGTCTGAGCTCCTCCCCCACAGCTTAGATTCTCATTTTAGCATCACATCACCCTGTCAACCACAAAAGTTCCTCTAAAATTACAAAAGGGAACCGGTTGAGTTTCATGAGAACAGCAAGACCTTCCATGATAGTTTACTACATCTGCCTTCTAGCTGCTGTGGGTGTGACAGCTTTGAAGGGTCACTGTATCTCCAGACTGATAACGTTAGGAATTTCCACTTGTTTACCCTGTTTTTATAGCGTGCCAATTTTTAAGACAAAATTATTAAATCCAGAAACTGCTTTCGAGCAGTAGAATTTCCTCAGTCAGATCTCAAGTGCTGCACTGAAGCAAAGTGGTTCCCACTCCCTGTGGCCTGTAAAGCAGCTGCTTTACCACCACACTTTACGGGTCAATTTTACAAGATAAAATAATTATTTCAAGTTGTTTTCATATCCTAAGTTATAAGCCACAGAAATTCAACTACTTCAAAGCCAAGCAATCCACACACTGGGACAGAACTACTTAACCCACTGAACAGAACCTGCCAGATTCATGAGTCAGTCTTAAATACCAAAGGACCTAAAAGATAAGGGTGTGGGAGGAAGAAATGGGACTTGGGAAGCCCAAGTACAGAAGAACAAAAGAACCATTTACTTACCAACCTGAAGAGGAAGAAAAAAAAATAAGTGAAAAACTTACGAAGTATTTTAGAGACGCTACAAAGAAAGGTGGATTTTATATCACTTACAGTGTTGTGAACATTTAAAAAATGCACACACACAGAGCCAGGCCAGGAACAGTCCAAAATTTGCCTCTGTTTCTTTGCAATTTGGCACTTATTTTGTTGTGTCCAATTTTGCATGTCCAGAAAGCATTAAAGACTGGTTTAGAACCCACAGCAAATCTGTACTTTGCTTTAGACATCAACTCACAGACACCTGAGACTGGAGTTCTCAAGGAGGGTGGATATAAATTGCTGTTGGAGGGGTAAGAAGAGAAGACAGCTCTGGGCTGCAAGGTGCACTTGTGTAGAAATGTACCAGAAAAAGCACACACTAAGAGTTAAAAAAAAAAACCAAACCAACCCAAGTACAAAACCACATCTAGAAGAGCGCCTCTGATAATAAAACAAGATGCAGGTGGAAAGGATCACTGTGTAGCACAGCAAGAGACAACCAAGACTGACCCTGGCCACCTCTATTGTAGATCCTGGAAACATGACCATGGCATCACTTTTGTGTAGCTTTACACACAGTTCACTAGAGTATTGTCAAGGTATCAGTCAAGCCAGCGGGTTTTAAAAAGTATTAATTCAGTTGTCTCAAATAGCACAATAAAGCACAGCACAATCAAGGTTAGTTTTTGGTGGCCTTTTTTTTTTTCTTTTCTTTTTTTTTTTTTTTCCCCTATTTATTTCACTGTTGCAAACCTGAGCAAGGGAAGCACAACTACTCCAACACACCAGGTTGTTCAAAAGTTGGTTTAACTGCTTGAGGGCGGGAGAAAAAGGTCTTCATCTCCTGGACTTCAAGGCTCTCAAACAACAGAACAATCAACTCTAAATCCTCACTCTTTCTCTTGCAGTATTACCATATCGTCTTTTTTTTCGTGTACCTGGAATGTGATATGTGACTAGACATGGAGAAATGGAGTAAAAGGCAGATAATCCCAGATCTGCATGCCCAAAAATACAAGACACGGAAAAGGCTGGAAATTCACCTCTCACTGTACATTTTTCTGGGCCCTAGAAAACCTGTTGGACACTGCAAAGAAAGAAGTGTAGGAGAGGCATAGGATGGTTCATCTCCCACCTACTACCATAAAAATTTGACAGGTCTGTCACAGCACAAAGAATTTTCTTGCAACAGAAATTCCTCTTGCAGAACAAACTTACCTTCCTAACTCCTTCGATTCAAGCATATAAAAATGGTGGAAATTGTCTGTCTTGATTTGAGTCTGCAGAGATGTAGCTAACAAGCCAGAAAGGTTTTTATTGTCCAACTTTCTCCTTGACATTGTCAGGAACTGGTCTCTCGCTCTTCTACCAGTCACCTGTCAAAGCAAAACAATTAGAAGTTTTACAAGTTCATAATTACAGCAAAGTACATAATTAGAGTTAAGGTGAATCAGACTAAATAACCTAAAGTTTGTTCAGTAGCGATCTGAAAACACTGCATTTAAGCATTGCAAAAACAAAACCTGAAAGGAATACTCACCAATACATACTAAGAAAACTGATTTTTATTTAATAGTTTTAACACTCAAGATAAATTGGTGTTTTGGATTTTTTTTCCCTCTCCCTGAAGTATCTCCATAACAGATTAGGAATAAGCTTTGGTTCTAGTAAGAATACTAATTACAGTTTTGCTGATAATGATACATAATTTTTTACTTTTGGGCTTTCTGAAAATAAGCTTTAACTCTTCTTTGGATTCTGGGTAAGTTGCAGCAAATTCCCTTAAGTTTACACTTTCAATTGTTATCCCTCAGAGACTTAACCAAAGCTGCTTCCTGTTTGTTGTCTACAACACAGCAAGAAGAGCTATCCACAGGGAAAGAGGGGAAAAAACCCATTTTTTTCTTTTCTCCCAGTGGGACTATTTCCTATTAAGCTCATCAGAGCTCAAAAAAGTTTCTTTTTAATGCTAGATTGTCAGAAAGCAGCATGGACAACATAATTTCTGCAAATCCAGGTAATTTAGAACCAAATGATGCAGCAATTCTGACGAGATTACCTTAACAAACCAACAGAACAGCACATTACAAAGGTACAACCACCTCCAGTATTTCTGCTACTCTTCAAAAAAAAAAAAAAAACAACACCTGACCGACGGTAAAAACACTGAGGTTTTGCATGCACGTTTAGAGGGCTTGAGGCACCTCCTCAAGTGAAATACAAAAGCAAGGCAAGAAATAAAGGTTATGGAAAGATAACAGAAAACAAGCCATCAATTACAGCTGAAGTTAAAGAGTAGGTTTATCGTTATTAGCAAACGGAAAAACAAATCATGAAGCTAATTACAGCTCGGATACAGTCAACAAACTTACATTCAGTTTTCATGTAACAGAAATACACAATCAGAAACTTCTGAGGAAGCAAACCAGTTATGACTCAAATACAGCCCAGTACCCATCAAACATTACTCTGAAAAGCAATTACTTGGAAGATGGATATTCATGATTCATGCTTTAGTAGGAAAAAAAAAACCAACAACCCTGCACAGTTTAAGAGTATCTTCAAATGAGCATTTGATAAGGATCACGTAGTCTCTTAAAAATTATCAGGAGGTCAAAATACAACCTAACATTCAAATCTTTGAATCACCTAGTTTCTAACAAACATATACTCCTTTTCCCCCAGTTATGTGATTGTTTATGGCTGAAGAGAATGGTTCAGATACTGGGAACTTTACATGACTCTCCTTAGCGCTGCACTCGCCGAACAGAGTTCAACAGTTAAGTTCGTTATTGCAGTAGTACCTCAGCGCACATTTCTTTACATTGGACAACTGACCAAACTGATTGAGAGCTTAGCATTATCAAACGTATTGTGCAAGCTTTCATTTTATATCGTCATTTTAAAAGAATAATTGCTAAAAAGAACTTTTGTTTGATGTTGAATTAACTGTTTCTCTGCTAAGACACCGCATCTCTTTTTATGTTGCTGTGACCAAGATCGGAGAAAAGCATTCATAGCTGAGAGCACCCCAGAAACTGGCACATCGTCTATCCAGAAGAACTTCAAATCAAATTAACTACAAAAAACCCAAGGCACAAATTCTAACCCAGGAAATGCAAAGCGATACCCGTGATACATGGCACCAAAAGCCTCGAGTGACAGACATCAGAAGCATAATCTCAAAGAAATTTGCAAGCTTTCCATTAAAGAGAACACTTCGCACTACACTGTCTTCAGTTGGGCACAAACGCTCCTCACGTCGCTTGTCGCAAAAAACGCTCGGGCCTTTCCAAGCCGCGGCTTGGAAAGCTCATCAGGGCAGGACCAGGGACGAGCAGCATCAGGGCACTACGCGGCACTGCCAGGCCCCCATCTCTCTACCTTGCACGGATGGCCGGCGGAGCAGCGAGCCCCACGGCGACCCTCCGCTCACCACCCGCCTCAGGCAAACGGCTATCTCCACACACCTCCTCACCTTAGCCGCGCTTCAGCCCTTCGGCGGTGATCTGCCCCGCTCCGCAGATAGTTCAGGATGTCCCGCTGTCCAGCCCCAACTCTCTTCACAGGCACCCTCAGGGTGCCCACACTAGCGCTCCCCAGGGCGGAAAGGTGCACACCGACGAGACCCACTGCACAGGCTGCACCACAACGCTCCCACCGCGCACGTCTGCAGCTTACTCGCGGCCCTGGGCACTGCCTCGCTTACTTCTGCCCGCCCAGGCTCCCAAGAAGCCCCTCACAGCTCAACGGCCGCCGCTTAGGCCCGCGCACGGCCCAACCGCGCGCCCGCAACGCCGGCGTTTGAAAGGCGCAGCCCTAGCAGAAGTGGCCGCGCCCTCTAGGCCAGCCCACTCGTGTCTCAGAAAACCAATCCAAGTCCAGTCAAGGGTAGGCGCCTGCGCGGCGATTGGCGGAGCGCCGGCAGCCCGGGCACTGGCCCCACCCCGACCCCGGCGGCGCCAGCCCCGCGGAGTCGGTGGGGGCGGCTGAGGAAGGAGATGCGGCGGGCGGCAGGTGCTGTTGCCTCGCCCCGCTCCGCTCCTTCGTGCTAGTCGCGGAGGCGCCGCCGCCGTTGTGGCGGGGACACGCTCCAGTTCTTCCTTCGTCTCTTCATCCACCTCTTCCTCCCGCCATTGTGAGAGCCGCTGCCTCGCTCGGCCTCGCTCAGGCGGACCGGCTGCGTCTCCGCCACGCCGGGGTGACGTGCCCGGATGAGCAGGGTCCGTCGCGTATGTGGGAGGCGGTGGTGTGGAGGACCAGAGTAGGGCCGTGGGACACTGGCCCTTGTCTAGGGCAGCTCAGACGTTTTGTTTGGCTGCCCACCCGGAACGCAGGGAGCGGAAAGTCGCCGGTTCGGTCGAAAACGAGCGGTAGTGTCCCGGTCGCCGGGCTCTGGTTCATCTAGAGACTGCGACGGAGCTTATTTGTGGGGGGTTGTATCTAGGAGCAGCCGGGCACGGGAAAGGCTGAGGTAGTCTGAGGCGTGGTGGTGCAGCGCCCGGCTGCATCCCAGGCAGATGAGCCAAAGCTGCAGCGTTGTCTTTCCCTTTCTGGTCTGACTGGGAAACCCACAGCTACACTTAACAACACTTAGTTGCGCTCGGCAGCAGAGACGCGACGTGCTGCTGCTGCGTGCTGTGTGACACAGAGTGCGAAGTTTCAGGCAACATTACCACTGGCTAGGTTCCAGTTAAAAGCAGTAACTGGTACACAAGTTCCCAGTGGTATTTGCATATGTGCGTGCCAGCGGAAGCAGAGCCCACTTCCTCTGAGTTTTACTCAAGTACACACTTCAAACCGCCTGACAGTCTTTCAAGCACTAAAGTGGCAAAAGGGTCGTCAGAACTTACTACTCTGGGGCGTCCAGCAGCAATACAAGTGCAAAGGTGTTAAGTTATTTTAAGGACCCCTTTCGAGGATATAAAATAGCCTAAAAGCATGCTTTAGAAAGAGGTGGAAACCTGGCTTTTAAAACAGCTGCGATTTGTTTGCCAGATTGATTTCCTCCAAGCTACCCCAGAATTTGCACACATCTGATTTAGAGATTTGCCGTAAATGCAGCAACAGCAGAGGGGTTTAAAAGTTTGAAACTTAACTTCAACAATGCACCATTAGAGTTAGAGGGTTAATTTTCTTTATGCTGTGTGCATGGTGAGTGCAGTAGCTAAGTCCTGCTCTTAGAGCAGTACTTGTTTAAGATGAAAGCCATCTAGGCAAAGATGGCTTCAGCATTCTTAAAGACTTCAGAGTATGCTACACCATCCAGCTGGCACAAGATACATTTAATAAGAAACTGAGCTGCTTTTCACATGTGACTCCTGCTTGCTTGACTTTCCATCTAGTTTTTTAGCATTTCAAGTTGTGGATATTTTTGACAAAAGAAGTCTGACATCCTTCTTCTCTCCCACAAACTTCCACCATCTCTTTAGAGTTCCAGAACCTCTCGTTGCTTCGTTCTAACACGATTTCAGATTCTTCTGCCAAATCACAACACAAGATGTAGAAATGATCTGGTTTGCTGAGATCAGGTACAATATGGAAAGCAAGCTCTTTGTACAATATGGAAAGCAAGCAGCATTCTCAACATACCACATGACCCACAGGAATAAAGTTAAATGACTGACTACAATTAAAATGTTTCAGGTTATTATAGCACGTGGTGCCAAGAAGTAAATGACAGTGCTTAAGACAGTAAATGTTTGCCACCTCAGCTGTTTGTGTGTCTATTCAGACTTTTCAAGGTCAGTATCTACTCTGCTCTCCCGTTAAGTTCTGAAAACAAAAAAACCCCAAACAAACTAAAAACTCTTCACAACATGCATGTTATGGTTATCTGTTTATGCACTGCCATAGAAGCATGTCTGGCACTTAGAGAATTGGCAGGACTCCACCCTGAGGACTTTGGAATTTCACTTAAATACACCACCAGAGAACGAAAAACAGAGGGTGGAGAAGGGAGAATGGCAGGGTGAAGGTCACAACAGTACAAGATCATGAACTGTGCTTATTACTAATGTATATATCTGATCATTAATCTCCTTTTTAAAAAATTAACTTAAAAGTATTAACTTCATAATTCCCATTCTTAGTAACTTCTCTCACTTTCCTTGTTATCTCTCCGTTACAAAACTGGTCTTTCACAATATCTGAAGTCTTTCATGGCAAGAACTTATTTGACCAGAACTTGATCAGTTATCCATTTGACAACGCTATGATTATGATGTACACCTCACATGGATGAGAGCAACAGATGTTTTAGGAAGCTAACCTTGTAGGAAGAGCAAGTTCCCTCCAGGAGTGCTGATTCCAACTCAAACTGGTCGCAGGGCTGATGTGATTTGGACTGAACAGGCAGCAACCTTCACATCTCAGCAGATAACTATCTAGACTAGAGTGGGGGACAAGTGCATATTAAGAAATGCTTAGATGGAAGCTGAGAATGTCTGAGCTGCCTTCTTCAGCTCTTTTGTGGAAACTTCTTTGACAAGACAATGAAAAGCCAAGACACTGACCTGTAGGGCCATAAAAGGTCTCAAGAACCATGAGGCTCTACCATTCTACAGGGTAGTACAAGCTTAAGTAATAAAACAACATACACAAAACAAGGCCTTACCTGAGCATCGTCAGTGTCCTGCAGTTCAAAAGTCACAGGGAAAGAGCCACACCTACATGTTGCTTCTAATACTGCAGCTCTCAAGAAGCGAGAGGGAATCTGCCTGCAGAGGACGACTGCTGTCATCAAGTACCCAGAGGTGTTTGCATGGCAGAAGAGCATGCAGCTGGCACACCAGAACACCACACAGAGTTGTAGGCCAACTGAAAAATGTGCTGATTTATAGCATAATGCATAAGTATGTCTTAGGGGGACACTCATGTATTTAATTGACACTGATTGTGGTTTCTCTTACTGTGGAGATAAAATAAGCAACACCTTCCCCAAGTCCCACAAACCACTGCCCTGTGGAGATTAGCCATGCTCCAAACATCTACAAGAGGGCTGTTAGCTGAAGCAACCTCTCCGATACAAAATGTCAACCTAAACCATGAAATACTCAAAGCATGCAATGTCTTACCACAGGCCCCTCAGAATCGGCATATCCGCAGCAGCCAGTTCTGGACATGACCTCATCATGGAATAGAGACATCCTCCCCCATCCAAAAAGAATTACCATGTGTTTATTTAATACAAATTGTCAGTATTTTTTTTTTCCCCATGCCAAAATATTATCAGGAATCCTGGCACCTTTGCACAGAGAGCTAAGCAACTGAAGACAATCCTCAGTGTAACGGGCAAAGTCTCTCTATTCCACCCAGTCACTGCTTACCACAGCTGTCTCAGTGTCACCCAGCACCGGCCTCACACAAATTCCAGCCTTCATCCTGAGGGAAAGACAAGTAGCTTCTCAATACCTGGCATCAGTTATCAGTGATCTGGAGGAAAATGTCTTGAAAGCCTAACAGTAAGAATGGTGACAGAGAACAGTCTGAAAGCGATGAAGTCTCAAAGTTCTTCTTTTCCCACAGCAGCAACCCTTTAGTGATTTAGGTTAGCTTCTGGTGGCAGCAAGATAACACAAAATTACTTCCTAAAAAAAAAAAAAAAAAAAAAAAAAAAAAAAGAAACCACTTCAATATTAGATTCTGTAAAGCACAGGATGACAATCTGCCATTTAGCATTCTTAGAGCAAAGGTCTCTTTGGACTGTGTCTTACTATCCTAAGTGCTGACTGAAGAGCAGTATTTCTTACTGGAACTATTATTACCTGTTAGAAAAGCTGTTAGGGAGTCTTCACTGGGGGCCACTGGCTTTTCCTAAAGACAGAAAGCTGCATTTTCCATGGAAAGTATTTCCCTGTGGAATCTGTGCTTTCCTGTGCGGCAGCTGCTGTGGTAAAGGATGTTACAGCCATTACTGATGCCCCATTCAAAAGCAGAGACTTACCTGTAGCTCTCCAGCACTTCAGCATTGTAGTGCCTGGTTCTTTTTTCTGTTTCTCATGCCTTTTGTTCATATGTAGTTCTTGTTTAAATTATGCTGTGTGTGGCTGCAGGATCCTTAATTTCTCCCCTTCCAAAATGATGGTTTGCAAGATCCCAGACTCCATAGGCCACAAGAAGACACTGTAAAAATGCAATGTAAGAAAGGGCATCTTGTGCTTTCTCTGAAGGTTTTAAAGTGCTCTGAACACACAGGATGGTCTCAAGAGGAACTAATTTAAAAAATGTTACGGTCCATTCAGAGGCATAATAAAAGAGACGATTCCCAAAGTGGATTTTGTAAGAAGATTTATTTTAATTAAGTGATTTCATGATGAAACATGGTCTTAAACAAAATAGAGATCAGTATGAAAATAAAATTATACACAGAAAAATCTTTTCCCCAGATGTTTTTGAGTAACAGGAGATACAACACAACAGTCCTGTACTCAGCCAAGCAGATCACCATGTAGATTTGTGAGCACTCACATGTTATTTTTCGTTCCTTGAAGCTAGGCACAATTAAAGATGCTGTATGCCCTTGTAACACCCTCCAAACACATTTTGTACCTCCACACTCTGCCTCCAAGAAAAACAAGTCAAATGTCATGCAGTGTAAATAGAGAAGAGGACACACACCACCTTAATGCCTGAAGCACGTATTCCCCATTTAGTACTTGTGAAAGACAGACCAAATTCATATGAAGCTTGAACTGGCTTGTAGGAAGATAGAAAAACTTGGTATTGTACTTGATACACACCCTTGTGAACACTTAACTGAAAGGAATGGAAAGGATTAAAAAGACACCACATGTTCGACTCAAAACCTTGGAAATAAATACACACTCTCTATTCTCAGTGCCTGAAAGTCTTAAAAAACAAAGAGCTTGGTATAAAATTAGATCAAGTAATTGTCAAAAATGAGGGAGATGCACCTGTATGCCTGTTAGATTCTGGATGCCTGCATCCCCAATACAAAAACTTGTAAAACTAAATGTGCCTTCAGACATACTGAACAACCCAAATTGTAAACCTGCAAGGGCCAGAACATGGAACTGTACCAGTATTCCACATCACATCCTTCACTACCTTCTTTTGCTCTCAGGTTTCCCCCTTATGCACTGCACCAGTCCTTGGCAGTATAATTGTTTAGTCAGTTACAA
>VWZE01024339.1:0-63242 GCA_013396675.1 Eubucco bourcierii | reverse complement strand
CCAAAACCACCACAAAACAAAACAAAAAAAAAAAAGAAGCAGCCTTGCTGGTCAGGATTCATAGATGCCCTCACCGCTGTGATAGTCCAAGAAAAAACAAAGTACAAAGGAAAAGTGTCCTACTAAGTTGATTTATTTACTTAGGATTACCACAATTCTTGTCCCTCTCTGCCATGCTGACAACAGACAGTAGACTCCTGAGTGATACAGACTCATTGCAGAAAAACATCCTGCTGGAACTGTTGAACCATTATGGTCCAATGTACTGATTGTCTTCTATTTAGGACTCAAAGACTGTATAAAACTCTTGCCACCTCAGTTACCACGCTGAAGAGGAAATCTTGCAAGGAATTCTTTTTGTGACTGTTACACTGACTTATTTAATAGTCCTGGCTTTTAGGTGGAGAACCAAGTCCACTTTTAGGCAGAAAAACAGATCCTGTCATCTTCCTGCCCTTTTATCCAGTTATTTTTTCTGCTAACACCATCAGAGCCTGGTCAAGACTCACATCAGCTTGACCAAAGCTAACTAGATCACTGTGAATGTTTTAATTATCTCACCTAAGCTTCAGAAACAATGTATTAGTCCCTCTCTTGGTTCTTACACAACCAGAACATAACCTTTAGTCATCTAAGAAAGAAAAGCTCCATTTCCACTCATCTAAATGTTATGAATTTGGCCCATCACATCTCGAATGGAAGTCTGCTTCAGCAAGGATGGTTTACCAGGTGCCGTTTCTCTTGCCAAATGCAGATAGTAACTAACACGGTCATTATTTGTACAAATAATAAAAGAGACCTTCCAGACACGACCCTTATTTAGATGTCTTCATTTTCCTGAGAGTAATCCAAATAAAAAACAACCCAGTAAACAGAAAAACCTCACAATATAGAATGAATAAATTTTCTGATTGTGCAGGGCTTTCAAACCCTAATAATTAGGTGAACTATGCCTTGCGGTGATAGTAACACTGATGTGTTTCAGGATGAACAGCCACGTTAGCTTAATTGTCAAGGAAAATACTCCTTTTGTGTGTCCAGTGGTCAGCACAGCTCACTGTCCTGCGCCCTGCTCACACAGCATGGTCTTTTCCCTGCTTTTTCAGTCCTGCCTTCACTCTGGCACTGTTCTGTGGCCATGCTTTGGAGGCTGTAGCTGCTGTGTGGAGCTGCCCTATCTTATCATTATAGCATCTACAATTACATTGCTTCCTTGCATTATTTATGAGGTTTCAGAGATTGATTTGCTTATTCATACAGTCATGTCTTTCCCAATTACTCATCCCAAATGCCTGACTGCAGTCAGCATGACAACCAAATATGCTGTCTCAGCAAAATCCCATTGACCTGACTGATATGGCTAGAGGAATATTTCTAACTATAAAAACTTTAATACTCATTAGAAATGAGAAATACCAAATAGTCAGTGGAGTATGTCACAACCTGCATTTAGCAGGCAATAGATATGAACAAGCTTTTCCAATAAAGCAGTTCTATTTTTCTTGAACTGCTCATAATCTGTGTGTCAAACACTGATTCTGTTACCTCTCTGGACTGAAGTGTGCTGCTTTGGTTGCAAAGACTGCTTTAATCCTTGATGAGGAAATAAACCCACCATCTTACTCTGATGCTGCAGCTATCCTAAGCGTAGGTGGTCAGCAATTGTCTCTGAGTGATTGTAGGATTATGTGCAATTAACAGGGAGAGGCTGTCTAACTTTGGGAGGCAGCCCAGAGTAGGGAAGACCAGAGTCTTGAGGAGTTTTGTAGGTCTCTCTACTTAAAAGCTGACTGCATTGATGTCAGCACAAAACTGTCTTCAATTGGTGGAACAATACAGCTCCTGAGCACTAAGCAAAATCCCTCCAAGACGACAAGTTTTCTTTCCAGTAGAGGAACAGTAAGAAGCTTCTGAAAGCTCTGAAGAAGAAACAACTGAAACTCAAAGCACAGTTTTCATTATTCAGCAGATTTTTAAAGAGAGAAAAGACCGAGAGAAGCACAGCTGGGCTCAGTTCTGCACTCAACACAGCTGCTAAGAGACCTATCAGAATGCAGCTATAAGTTGTATTATTATTATTGGTGGTGGTTTTGTTGTTGTTGTTACTGTAAATATTATCATTATCATTGTTCTGCAATGTGAGCAACATTCCATCTCTGGAGCCCTCAATATAAGAAGGACATGAAACTTAATCATGTGTCTAGAGGAGGCCCAAGGAGGCCCATGAGATTGAACAGAGGGCTGGAGCATCTCTTCTACGAGGACAGGATGAGGGACTTGGGGCTGTTTAGCCTGGAGAAAAGAAGGCTCTGGGAACACCTTAGAGCAGTCTTCTAATACCTTAAGGGGGTTGCAAGAGACCTGGAGGGAGACTTTTCACAAAGACTGGGAGTGACAGGATGAAGGGTAATGGCTTCAAACTGGAAGAAATTGGATTGAGATGAGACATTAGTTAGAAATTCTTCCCCACAAGGGTGGTGAGGCACTGGAACAGGTTGCCCAGAGGAACTGTGGAGGCTCTGAGCCTGGAAGTGTTGAAAGCCACACTGGATGGGCCCTTGAGCAACCTGGTTTAGTGGAAGGTGTCCCTGCAGGGGCACTGGAACTAGCTGATCTTTAAGATTCCTTCCAGCCCAGATCGTTCTATGATTTAGAAGAGGGCTAATCACTGAGTGCAGCAACTATTTCAGAGTCCTCAGGAGCTATTTTAGCTGCATTTTGAATACATACAGACACTACAGGGGATTGTAACCATGCCAGAGGAGTCCTTGACTATCATCCCCTTACCTACAATCAGGAGGAGCCTTTCTAAACAGAGACCAGAAGCTCATCGTAATGGCACTGATAGTAAATACAAGTCTCAATTTAAGAAAGAGTTTACCTTAAAATGCCTTTGACATAACACAGCTGAACAAAGCCTGGGAAGCCAAGCCCTAAATAACATTTCAACTTGCACAGAGTAAAATTAGTTTAGAAAATAAGCAGAAATAGTTGAATAAAACATTTTCATAGCACTGAACATTGTAAATAGCAGTAGTCTGGTGCTGAAACAATCTGAAATGGAAGCCATGTACTTCTGTGGCTGGCTTTGTAATTTTGTGTACTGCTGCCAAAAATGGTTGTCAAAAGGCTTTTAGCCTCACTGCCTTTACAATGAAGTTCTCCTTTCCCCTTGCTGTTTTTCTTAGGCATATTTGTTTGTCCAGCAAACAACAAGCAATTTAAAATTCAACCTCCTAAATTATTTTTTAATGCAAAATATTCAGGCCAGAAGATCAGACCAGTCTAACAGTAGACATTGTGATTTGCTAAGAAAATGGTAAAGGATTTGTTACCTGCTAGTTAGTAAACCCATAACATCTCGTCAGGTCTGTTCCGTACGGCGTAACTAAGCCAAAATACAAACAATCGAAGAAGACAGGTTTCAGGAGTTATACTGAAATTTTGCATGGGAGTTAAGTTTGCTTGCCTAAGGAGAAGAGGGTCAGAAGGGACCAGTAGTGATGGTTGTGTGTTAATACTGTGAAGATAACATTAGAGCTAAGTCTCTAATCTCACCACTGGAGACTGAACTTGTGCTCAATTCCTATTAGTGCTAGCAGGAGTAAATTACTCCTCCACATAAAACCAGTGGCAAGAAAAACACAACTACCAGTGTTATTTAATACAAGTATGTTTCAATCACTGAAAAGAATTAACTTTGTGCTATGGGATGTGAACTTAGACCTGTTCTTCACACAGCACAGTCCTGGCATGAAGAGGAATTCTCCCAGCCCAGATGGTGCCTGCAAGGGCCTCCATAATCTCTGTATCCACCACCACAGAAATTCAGTAACCATCTGCCATCAGTCCTCCTGAGATTACATTTAGCAAACAGAATATACCCTTATGGATGCCTCAGCATGAAGCTTTTGCTTTGTTTTGTTTTTATGTTTAAAAAAGGATTATAAAAAACCACAAGAAGCTAAAAACTCTTCTCTGTCCTATAATTTAAAACTGAGCAAATGACCAGTCCCAGTGCTCTGCCACTGTAACTCATGCCAGAAACTCTGTCTGATATCTTCCCAGCTTGCTGCTGTCTAGAATTTCAGTTTCCCTTAAGATTGTATGTATTCACCAGACTCTGTCTGACCGAAGGTTAACTGCTCCAGTGTAGATCTCAAGTGGTGCCCAGCATGAATTTCATCCCAGGTACTCTCAAAGCCACATGAACACCATTCTGTGGAAGGTTAACTACAAAGCAAATGAAAATCACATTTAAAAGAAAAAAATATGAATACTATGGGAAAACAGCAGGCACAGGTGGGTGGAAATTTTTGCTTCTGGTCAGCAGTACTGTGTGTCAAATTGTGATTTTTTTGGGGGGTTGAAAGGCTTTATCCTGTTGCCATGCAAGATGTTGCTGACTAGGTGGCAGAGGTGGTAGATTTCCTGCACAAACAATGCTGCCCTAACTGGTGCTGACTCTCAGATTCTTAACAGTAGGTGCCTGTGGCATGGTTTCACTGATACGCACTGTCCAATGACCCACTGTTGTTCTTTGTTAGCAATGACAGAGCATAGCACACCTAGGCCCTGGGAAGAGATGTGCCTAATTCTCAGGCCATGCTGCCAGCCTGACCAGGTGGGCTGTGAGGACCTGCTAGTGGCTTTTTGGCTAGCAGTGCATGGCACTGGAAGTGTGGGCTTCTCACTTTAACTCTTGTTTGGACCTCTCCGGCCAGATGTGGCTGATGAAGATGCTGCAGGTTAAGTTAGTCCAAGCTATTATCACATTGTAACTGAAAGGAAACTTTTAACTACTTCAGGTTGACTGTTTTTCCCTCCCTAGATGCAAAGCTCCTTCAGCACCAACTAGAAGAGCTGTGAGGAGATAAAGAGCTTTCAGAATGGCTTCTCAGTCTCTATCTGGACCCTTATGGCTGCCACAGCATGCCGTAAGCAAAAGTACCGTGCCTGTCGCCGTCATCTGTGGTACACGGAAGTTGGCTTTCACCTGGGATATGTTTAAGTAGAACAGCTTTGCACACTGAAGGGAGAATATTCCAAGCAGTAAAACTCTGGCATCCTTTCCTATACTCTCTCCCTGCTGATGTCTCAGAGAAACACTGCTTGTAGCACTTCAAAGAGCCAGCAGCCAAGTGCTTGAGGCACCTAACTCATCATTTACGAACAGTTTTTTTTTCTAGTGCTTCCAGTGTGATGTTGGCAGCAAACAAGGAAGCAGCAGCTTCTCCCTTGGTCTCTCTTGGTCCTGACGATACAAGGTTTTGACTTTTTATCTTGTTTTGAGCTTACAGCTTTCCCCATCTGGTGACCATCACTTCTTTAGAAGATTCCAGCTCAATGTGACTGACTTCAGTTATGTTTACATGCATAAATACAGAACAAATGTGTGCAGTAGAGATAGTTAAATAAAAATTGACAAGATGCATTTATTGTTTTAGTTTTGTACAAAAGCATAACTTAAAAGGCAGACTAGTAGAAACTTCCTTTGTCCCAAATATTTAAACTTTTCATTCCAAAGAGTTTCTGGTTCAGAACTTGTAGACACAGTTTCCACCTGGGAAATCTCCTTTTTCAGACCACAGATAACACAGTGTCATAAAATTGGATTTTTGCAGTCCTTCAGCCAATCCAAAGTTGCATTCTGCTTGGAGTGCAAGAGTTTGAGCTATTCAGTAGGTGGATCAGATGAAACATGAGCCATGCTGGAGTGACCTGATGAGAAGCCAGCTTTGCCTACTGCTCATTCATGTTCCGAGATGTGTGTTGGGATCTGTGACATGCAAACCTAGCAAAGGTTGATAAATATACATGTAAAAAGTGGGTGGTGTGTCTGGATTTCTCTTTGCTACTTCACAGTAGTCAGAAGTAGCCTAAGAAAATCTATGTTACATAAGCGAGTCCAGATGTCATGCAGAAGCTCATCTACTCCTGAAACGAGAGAGTGCTTTCGCTCTGGTCTGGCAGGTGGGTTCTTCCTTGCACAGTTAACACTTTCTCAGCAAGCCTGAATGGTTTTTGCAGTCTTACTGCCACCAGCACAGCTGCACCCGCCTTCTGCCTTGGAGGGTGTTGTGGCAGTCTGTGCTGACCACATCTCCATAGATCTTCGCTCCTGCAACAACATGCAGGACACCCCTCTGAGATGCCCTTTCAAGAGTCTCCAAAATGAGAACATGACTTCAAAAGCTACTTTTCCCACAGAACAGGGCTTGCTGTGCTTCAGTGCTCTCAAGAGAGCTAGCACAACATGGGATCCATGTTCTCATCATCCAGTACACAACTGCTACTTCCTGGAATTTTTAAAAGTTGGTGGATGTGCTGTATGACAGCAGCTGTACATGAAATGGGGCACAGGTTGCACCAACGTTCCACGAGACCAGCTAGAGGAAAGTACCAAAAATAGATGGGAGTAAGCCTCGTGTAGTTCAGCAAAATTAAGTGTAACAAAATCTGTGCCCATGCAGCATTTGCTATGCTGTAAAAAAATCCTTCAAATAACATTTGATAAGAAAACTATTCACTAGTGAAAACGCAAGCTCAGACACTATGAACAGTTTACATCTTGTAGGTGTTCACTTACAGGGGACAGTGGTGTTATGACCAGTGGCTCACCTCAAGGTAGGTGACTGACTGGCTTCCAAAGGAGTCCGTGTTTTATGGTGCTGTACAAATAAAAAGGTGTGGGGAGCGTACGAAATATTTGTATTAAACTCCGCTGCATTAAGTTACCCAATGCATGAAAAGTGACCCCAATGCATTTAAAATAAATGCATATTATTATAATATCACAGAGAGTATTATAAAATTATTACTTATGTGTGCAGTCCTGCTAGCTACAGACATGGCACCACGAAGAGAGCCTGGTTCATAAGCACTGTTATAGATACTTGAGAGTGATGTGGCTTGCTATCAGTCAGATCATGATGTCCCTTCAACTTTGGTACATTCAGTGCAAAAAGATTTTGGGGAGTTGTTCTTCTTACTCTTATAAAAATAAAAGGCATTTTTTTCCCTTGAGAGTGCTTGAAGAATAAACCTTAGCAGAATGTCTGTTCAAGCATGGAAAGTGACAAGAACAGAAACAGCGGTTTAGTTTGCTCGTTTCCTGTTTACACTCTAAGAAACAGAATATAAGGAACCTATAAAAATAAACAGAAGTCACTGTGTTAGGGTTTTTGTTTTTTTCCTGATATGCTGTGATAAATTGCTAGTTTCTTCTTAAAATAGTTTCCATGCAGTATAAAGCATCAGATCAGTCTTATAAGTGAGTAAGTTCATGGTAACAGCTCATCTTTTGTCATACACACCACTGGAAAACACAATTCCACAAACCTCCTTAATGCAGGCCTTTGTTTGCTGTTACATCCTCTGTTGCTGACTCTCCTTCCAATCTTCTTCTGCCCCAGGAACTGGAGCTCTGTGGGGCACACCATGCAGGCACTCGTAGTCTAGGTAAAGGAAGTACTGGATATGCTATAGTAACATGGGGCATAAAGTCATGTACCTTTGTGAGTGAAAAAAATAAATTTAAAAGGTCTGCTGTTTCGGATTTTGATAATTGACTGGGGAGGTATGGGGCTGAGTGACTGCACATTTTGACTTGAACTTTCTGTTGGGCCACTTAGATGAAATCCAGTTTTTATGTACGTGCCAGTTTTGCAGTAGTCAAGTTAACCACGACACGGGGTCATGTTCTTTGTTTGCTCTGAACATCAACCTAAGAAGCCCGGCTGTCCTGAAAAAGACATGAATTGCAAGACTTGGGTTTCCCTGCACATCAGGCACACACTAGTTTGGCTGTAGAGAATTCCGTCACTACCACAATGCTGTTTTAATTGCTTCACGAGTTCTTTCATTGAACCTCGTTATTTGAATTGCACCATGAAACAATATTCTTCCAGGAAATCAAACATATTCAGTCATTCCTTGAGAAGACAGATCCACCAAAGTCCAGTCTGCTGGGCACTGTGGTTTGTGTATCACTCAAGTCCAAAAGTACTTGTCTCTTCGACTGCTGTCAACAGTTTTTCATATAACATAGAGAATGATGGATAAGGGGGAAGGTCCAGGCGATTGAAACAAGTGTGAGCCCTGAAGGGAAAAAGCAAAAAGAGAGGAAATGAAGAAGTGTAGTGTTTGAGAAGTTCAAAAGAGAACACGGACTGGTGTGTGCTTGCATAGAGGTGGGCAAGTAGCACTCTTTCAGAAGACTTTGTTCTGACAAATGATGTTTTCCAATGGAACAGCGAGTGAGGTCTAATTTACTTTCTTCTAATTAAATCAGCCAATAAGCAGCATTTCTGGAGGTCTTTAGAAACACAGTGGTAGCCCAAAAGGCAGCAGGGATATTTTATCCATTAAATGTGCACAAGAAAAGAATGATAGCACATGGTACCGTTCCAACAGTCTGCTCTAGAATCCTGGCTTTAAGTGGTTCTTCTGAGAAGCTGCATTTGTTCTGTGCTGCTGAGACTTGAATACTCTTATTCGTGATCAGAAACAAGGCATTTCAGTGCATTGAATATTGTGAGATCTTAGATCTGACCAACTGTTAACAAACACCCTAACTATAGAGGAAACAATTCCACAGTTGGTAATGGACAGACAAACTGGGTGCTCTTCCTTCTACATTTGCTTGGCATAGGACTGTGTTCTTGGAAGGCTGCTACTGGTGCTGATTTAATCTACGTATACACCTGGCCTTGGATGTCAGTGACCTTTAGAATGGTACTTCTTGTAACTGCACTGAACTATATCTGTACCTCCAGTACTCTGTTCTCCCTTCTTCAGAGGACAACCACATTGCTTATTTCTCTATTTCTGAGGTCTGTCTCAGTTTTTTGACACACTTGGAAATGACTCTCAGAACCTCTTTTGGGGAATGGAAAAGGTGCTAATAAAGAATCATAGAATCAACCAGGTTGGAAGAAACCTCCAAGATCATCCAGTCCAACCTATCGCCCAGCCCTAGCCAATCAACTAGACCATGGCACTAAGTGCCTCATCCAGTCTTTTCTTGAACACCTCCACAGATGGCAACTCCACCACCTCCCCGGGCAGCCCATTCCAATGCCAAACACTCTCTATGTGAAGAACTTCATCCTAATATCCAGCCTAGACCTCACCTGGCACAACCTGAGACTGCGTCCCCTCGTTCTGTTGCTCGTTGCCTGGGAGAAGAAACCAACTCTCACCTTGCTACAACCTCCTTTCAGGTAGTTGTAGACAGCAATGAGGTCACCCCTGAGCCTCCTCTTCTCCAGGCTAAACAACCCCAGCTCCCTCAGCCTCTCCTCACAGGATTGTGCTCCAGGCACCTCACCAGCCTTGGTGCCCTTCTTTGTACATGTTCCAGTACCTCAACATCTCTCTTGAATTGAGGGGCCCAGAACTCAAGGGACACAGGACTCAAGGTGTGGCCTGACCAGTGCTGAGTACAGGGGCAGAATAACCTCCCTTGTCCTACTGGCCATACTGTTCCTGATACGGGCCAGGTTGCCACTGGCTCTCCTGCCCACCTGGGCACACTGCTGGCTCACGCTCAGCCTGCTATCTACCAGCACCCCCAGGTCCCTTTCTGCCTGGCTGCTCTCCAGCCACTCTGTCCCCAGCCTGTATCACTGCTTGCGGTTGTTGTGGCCAAAGTGTAGAACCCTGCACTTAGCCTTGTTAAATCTCATCCCACTGGCCTCTGCCCACCCATCCAGTCCTGTCAAGGTCCCTCTGCAAGGCCCTCCTACCTTCCAACAGATTGACACCTGCTCCTAACTTGGTGTCATTTGCAAACGTACTGATGATAGAATCAATCCCCTGGTCCAGATCATCAATATTCTTCATAGTAGAATAATGAATATAATTGCCTGGCCTCAGGCAGGCTATGAATAACACTTTGTAAAACACTACTGTGGTTAGCCATAACCATGCGAGGGGCTTGTGAAGGGGAAATGATGGGAGGAGAAGTTGGGAGAAGCATCTTTTCTGCTCTGAAGATTTGTATCAAAGCCTCACTTTAGACTGATTTTAGAGGATGAAAACCTTTTTGTATTTTAGCAGGTTTCTCTTCATTTGCAATAAAATACATTTCACAGTTATTTAAGCAACCTGCCCTTCATCAGCATTAAGTGTAAATGTGGAACATCACGTCAGTGGAAAGACTAAAAAGATTAAATTGCAGCATTTCCTACAGGCTATTTTAAAAACCCATAAAAAAATAGTAATTCTCCTTTTGAAGGAAGAAAATGATTTAGACCAAGCAGCAAATAGACAACTGGAGCTCATTGATCCCTTGAGTTCATTGTAGAGTACAGCAGAGTCTTGGGCAATCAGCTGCCTAACCATGTGCTTCTGCTGCATGGGGCTGAGCGCCACTCATTAGAACTATGGATCATGCTCTGTGGGTTGCAAAACCACAAACTGTAAAAGACATGCTATATAATTAGCATGGGATTCCTTACAAACTGGTTTACTTGGAAGCCAGCACATTGTTTACGTTTATTAAGAGAACTGAGCTTTATCTTAATTTTGAGGGCCATTCTGAAAACGCAATCACCTACTTTGGAAAGCCGAATCATCACAAAAGACAAAAAGCAAATATCTCTGTCCTGCGAGGGAATTAACACTTCTCTCAGCCTCACAAGCAGCTTTGTAAGTCCTCAAGAAGAAAGGTTTTTTTCTCTCCCTGAACAGCATTTTCCCACTCCAACATTTCGCACCACATGGGCACATGTCATAAAATGTGAGTCCAGGAAGATGAACAACCTGAAAAAATCATATTGGTCCCTGCAATCCAGATTCCAAATCAATCTCCTCTTCATTTGATTACAGTAGCAAAATAGAGTAACTTTGAGCTAAAATCCAGCAGTGAGGAACAAATACTATTTGCGTGTCAATCATCAGATATACCTAATATGTATCATGCAGTGATGAACCTGGAACCAACTTCTCAGCATGTAAGTGAACTGGAAGAGAAAGCAGTCCCTCTGCTGACTTAGTGCCATCTCCACCACAGTGCGAAAGAAGGAGGTGGCATTGGGGATAGCAATAATTAAGTTAAACTTTCAGGGCCTTTTACATTCTACAGTGGTGCAAGCTAAGCAAGCTGACATGCACCCTCACGGAAATCTCTCTAATTTGCTTTCAGCAGACCCCGTTGCACAGCAGTCAGAACAACAGGAAATAGGTAAACACCTAGTGAGTACTTGAGTGTTATATTCACGGCTGCTCAGACCACAATCACACACCTAAGTAACTGGATTAGTTGCCTTTTGTGTCTCACCATCAGGAAGAAGAGGTTGGGACAGGTGTTTTGTGTTGCCAACAGTGCAGCAGTTCCTTTAGAAACAGAGGAAGAAACAGGAGGCCCACTCACAAGGTTGAGTTCTATCTTGTGCCACTGTCCCCTCAAACCACCACAGCCACCCAAAAGGGCATTTCACAAAGTGTAACAGTGCTGCGAGTGAGGATGCCTCAACACAACTGCTTTTGTTACCTAAGAATCAGAGTCACAGAGCCCTGAGGCAGCACTCTCAGCAGACCCAGCCGTGTTTACACATGCAGGGGATGTCTGCAGGTCTCCTCACAAGTTTGCTACTTGGGGTTGTGGTTAGCAATGCCTCACCTCCAAGCCACCACTACCTGGTGTCACAAAGGACAGGAAGACTGAAACTGACAAGGTGCAGGTTGAAGCTACACAGGAACTAGACATGTAAAAATACAAATCCTGTTTTTTGATGAGGGCTTAGCGCTTGAAAGCATAAACATGGAGGATCACTTATGAGACTAAAGTTCCCCATCTATGAAGGCTAGGAACTGACAGCTCATGACAGTTGGAGATACTTGTCATACATAGTTGGTTTTGTTCTGGTAATTTGTTTTACCAGAACAAGTGTGGTGTTAGTTTATTTTAATTCTCACTCTTGTATGTTAAAAACTATCCACAGAGACAAGCCCTAACCAAGGGAACCTTCAATGAAATGTCAAGGGCATGATACAGTCTCCTAAGGATTCAGTTTCCCTTACATTGTCTGAGCACTGTATGGTAGCAAAGATTCTAGACACATTTCTCAACATTGCACCACAGGAAGCAGTTTTGTTATGCAGCTCGTTACAACCAGAGCTCCACATAACCTTCTCAGAGGAAATTGTGAGCATTCTGCTCTGGCATTGTCATGATCTTTTCCATACTGCAAGTTGTGCTTGTTGGCATGAGGAATTTCAATATTAAAGAATACATGAAAAGACCTCCACCTTCTCTTAAACTTAAAAAAAAAATATTAAACTCTTGTCTTTGGAAATCAGAAACTGTTATAAGTGAAAGGTTTTTCTTTTTAAACAGAATCAAAACCAGTCTATAGGTCAGTCACAAACAAGCTATGCAGCAGGCCCACTAGGCTATAAGGTATCGCTAGAGCCCCAAAATATACCATCTACTTGAAACAGCAGTTTACAGAATTTGTCATCACTCCTCAGCTGCCTGGATCTCATTTCTACTGTAAGCTGCACAGAAAATGTCATTTTTAAAAGCTAATTGCTGTGCCTGTGGATTTCACAGGGCCACTTCTGCATCCTTGACCTCAGTGTGGGTTCATATGGCAAGAGTCAACCTGAAAGACATCTCTGCCTCTGACATTATGCTGCAGGGGAAAGCTAACAGTTGTTGATCTGAGAAACTGTGTGTCTGATAGCCACCCTGTGTCTAAAAAGAGGCTGCGAACACAAGTTAATTCCGAGGAATGGACTGTGATTAGGGTTGAATTTCCCCCACAGCTTATCTCTGCCCAAAACTATCACTGCAGGGTATAAGCATCACGCTATAGCTGAGATATGGTTAAGTACAGTTGGTTCACCCACCCCACACACACTAACCTGTGTCTTACTACTGCTAACTCCTTCTACAGGCTACAGAATTACAGAAGTGGCCAAAAGGAAATCTAGAAGATGATCAGCATGATCACAATTCAGGAAAGACTGGCACCTGTAATTTTTTGTCAGTGATGCGGCCATGCTATGTGTTTAGAAACATGAGTGATGCAAGAGTTTAGTGTTGCTATTGTTTCCATGAGGTTCTGCAAACAACTCTTTCTCCTGTCTTTACAAAAATGGAAAAGTTAGGAGAGCAACTTTTTCTTTTTTTAATCTTCTCACTCTAGTCTTCCAAACCTGTCATCATTCCATTTGAACACTGCCTCTTGCCTGCACGGGCTTGTAGAACTCTACTTCTGCTTTCCTGTCTTGGACTCCAAAAGCTCCTTTACCGTCTTCACTATTTCCATTGAACCTATCTGGAAATCTTCATCTTTTCTAGGCCCTGTGCTACCTTTTAAGGCAAATGACACCCTCCTCAAAATACAGCTCTTATGCAGTTCAAAACTTGCCTCTTCTGTGTCTGTTAAGACTCCCCATGTGACGCAGAGCATCAACACCACACCACTAAACTACACTATGAAGGCTGTGTGTCTCTAATGCTAAAAATCTGATACTATGAAGGCTAATGTGTCTCTAATGCAAAAAGCCTGATACTAGCATTCACTTGTAGTCACAAGTGCCATTTAGTTGTAATTCTTATTAAGTTTTGCTCCCATGTGATGAACTGTATACTCAGGAAGCAAATACCTGCATATTTGATCAAATAAAGTCAAATGCTGGAGCTACCACTCTTACATAACTTTCCATGAGCAGCATGTCAGGCACACTTACACTGCCTGTGAGAGTGAATGAAGCTCAATGAAAAATGGATGCTGCAGCACTGGAATGAGGAAAGTAAGGGGGGAAAGGAAAGAACAATCTATCTGCATGTTCAGTTTAAACATCTGTTTCTCAGACAGCTCTTCTGTTATCCTGGTAACAGACATCCTCAAGCATCTGTACATTAACAGACCCAGAGCTGTACCTTGGCAGAGCAGTGATCTTGCCCCACTTCTCTACGCAGAACCTTCTGGGACCATTGCTCCCCCGCAGAGAGGCAAATCCTTCGTAGGGGATGCTGGACGTGCCTGTAACAAACTGCCACCACAAACAGCACATCAGGGATATGGGGCATACAGAGGGGGTGGCTCACAAATTCACTTCCAGCAGTTTACCCACTGGAGTCCTTATCTAAAGGCATCAGCAACACAAGGAAATTTGTGAGGCATGAGGGATAAATGCTTCTTGAAATGGAGGATAAGGAAAAACAGACCATTTCCTGATAGGGTTCCAGAAAAGAAAACTTTGATCAGATCAATTTCCTCAAAAGGTTTCCCCTGAAAAAAGTAATTATGCTACATGAAAACTGTACAGTAAAACAGTGTAAGTATCAAGCTACTTAAACTTAGGCCTAAGTGAGCTCTTTTCCCTGTCATCTTTATTAGTATTAAGATAAACTAATAAAAAAAGTAACAATGTGTGCTTCATCTTCTGCCTTTTTGGCCAGGTGGATTTCAGTATCTTTAGAAATCACTGCTAATTACTACATTTAGTTCTACAGTGTGCAGGAAAGAACTGAGCTCTGAAGGTGAGGTAGAATGTCTACCAGCATTGGCTGAAATGCTGTCTGCTGAGCACATATAATTTGAACCTCTCATGAACAGCTCAAATGTGGGTTTTGACAAAGCAGAGGCTACTTAATTGTTAACAATTTGGATATGCTAGAAGATTTTGACTATCAGATGTGACAGGAACATATAAGCAGACATAGCTGGCTCTCCATCAAATAAGACATCCCCCACTGCTTTTTACAGACCTTTATTAAGGACGCAGATTTAAAAAAAAAACAAAACAGAAAATCATCATACTCTTAGAGGTGACTCAGAGGCAAATTCTGATCTGCTAACAACACTGGATTTCATAATAGATAAAAAGCATGGCCTTGTTTGGGGTGGGCGGTTCTCTGTCTCCCTACCAACATCATAGACATAACCTGAATTAAAAATAAGAACTGAACAGTAAGCCTGTATGCAGAAATATTCTTCTAATGAGAGGGTTTTAGTCCTTCAGCAATAGGATTCTGCAACCTGGCTTAGTGAAAATGGACTTGAACCAACTTTGGGGTTTTCATCATTATTTTCTCATCTGAATCACTTTAATTTCCATCCAAGCTGTCTCCTTCCTAAACTGTACAAATACCACTAGAATCTCTACCTAATGATGCAACCAAATGCACAATTTACCTTTTCTGTCTTGACTAGTCTTAATGTACATTTAATCAAATAAAAGTAACAGATTATTGACATCAGATACTGTATCTTTAATGTATTTTTAAACTAAGGACTCCATAAAAATAGTTGTGAGCTTCAGTCACTCAAAATAATTGCAGCTGGCCTCTGCAGATTGTCAGGTTATTCCCACTAGCCAACATCATCACCGTCATTTTTGGATGTAATAATCACTGAATTTTAATGACACAATTTGTATGCATAGATGAGCTGGCTTCATACCTGTAGAAGTCTCAGTCGTTGTTCATTGTTGAACCTTTCCACAGCGGCCCAGAACCACCGTATCACAATGTGATTGTCATGATAACCTGTTAAAACAAGCAGAACCTTTACATCTTCAGGTGCTATCAAGTGGTTGAAAGAAGAGTTTTTCCTGCTTCAGTTCTAATCACAGTAATGCTGTATTTCTGAGCTGACTGCAGCACAAGGCAAGAGGTGGGAAGAGGAGAATACACTTAAAATGCTTTAAAATCCTAAAGGCTGCAAGGTATTTACTCCAAGAAAAAGGAGTGGAATCTCTTTTGCAAGTGTTTGTTCTACTGATCCATCACCAACAGGAATGCCAGTTCTTAAAATATTCCAATGCTTTGCTTTTCATCTATGTTGCCTACCACGTAGGCGTGGCGACCTGACTGCAACACATCTAGCTAAAGCTATAAACGATGCTGCAGCCATCTCCCAAAGCAGTTCCCAAATCTGCCATTGCTCTTAAATGATCTCAGCTGCCAGCCTCCATCCACTGGGATCACTTCTCATTTCCTATCATCTTTGAGAAAGGAGAAGAGGTAGATTCTCCTAAGGGTGGTTACTATCTCCATTTGCATCCAATATCTGGGTAGCTCTCCACTTGTGTGGAGGGCAGCACAGCAATTTTTTTTTCCAGAGAAGACTCCTCTGCTATGCCGTCCAGGCAAGAACAGAAGTGAAGAGCTGGGTGGGAAAGACGTGAAGCAAACTAAAATAGATTAAGTTAACTTCTCCTAACACAAACATAACTACAGACATTCAGAAATTACTACAAATACACCTCATGGGATGGTTTTTTAGTGTCTCAGAAAGTAGGTAATTCCAAGCCCCAACTCTGTTAGTGAACAAGCTCAAATTCAGGTTACCTCCTCTGTACTCTGTGTTATTTCTCCAGTCGCCCAAGTCAATTTCTGCTGTTCCAGCTATAACCAGTTCCAGTTCTCTGGCATCAAATACAGACACGAGCCTTGCATCAACCACCTGTGCAAGGAAATAAAATCCACAGGAACATCTCTCATGTATTGGTTTTTGACTCCTCATGAAAGGTTTGTCAGCTACTAAGCATTTATCAGGTGCATATCCCTCATGATTGGACATAATTAAAGGCTTTTTCCTTTTTTAAAGGCATGAAAGGGCTTTGTCTTGCACTGCAATTCCATTCAATTTTGTTGGAGGATAACAGTGATAGGGAGATAATTTTATTGGCAAACAATATTGAAATATTTCAGGGTAAATCAATGTATTCAATACTGCTGCCCATATTGAAATGGGCAAGCCAGAATTGGCTCACTCAGTCTGCCATGTTACACTGAGCACAGCATGGGCACAAAACCCCTCAAAAGCCCAGAGAAGAAACAAATAGGTCACTTCAGCAAGCAAGTTATTTGTACGACTGCATCATTACATGTCTCTGCTTTATGGGACTCTGCATGTGGGAAACGAGGAGGAAGCATAAGGAGGACTATAAGGGGAGGAGAAAGGAAGCAAGTAAACTTCACTTTGGTGTTTTGTACCTCGTAGAAGCCACGAACTAAACTTTCTGTTTGTTGTACAACTCCTCTCTCAATTCTCCATTTCACCATTCTTTCTATATATTCCTTCTTGTTCTTTTCAGTAACTGGGATGTTGGCACCTCCTGGCTTTAGCTCCCGTTCTGTGATCTTATTAGAAGAGACAACCAAAATGACAACACAGTATTTTAAGGACAAAAAAATCTTTGCAGCAACTACAGAATTGAAGCCTTCTAAATGGTATCATAACAAAGATGTTTTAATAGCTCTGAGTGCTAACTCTACTGCAATTAAATTCAGGTGAATGACCTCTGGCAGAGCAATCCAAAATGCTGGTATTTCAGGTAGTCTCCAGAAAATCTCCTCAACCAGAAAGACATGCTCAACCACTTACAAATGGTAGTGCCTCCTTAAGATTTCAATGCAACCAGACTTTTGTAAAAACAAGTTGAAATCAGCATGGAATGGCAATCATTCCTCTCTCCAAATAAATGCTTATCTAGCAGCAAAAGACACAAAGGAAATTTATAAATTAAGAGTCTTGTGTACCTGCCCAAACACTTCTTCATTTACAGTAAATGTGAGATCTAGGATATCATGAATATCATTGTCTTTCATCCACTGCAAACTCTGGTGGAACTCCTCATCCAGATATTCCAGGTCACTGAGGTCACAGAGTCTAACATAAACCAGAAGAAAACACACAAATGAGGACAGCAGCATGTGCTCAGGTACAGCACTCAGCTAGGACAGTCCTGAAAACAGGCTGGGAATGGGAAGCCAAGAGGGAAATGAAGAGAATAAAGGTAAAACTACTTCAAATGCTTGTTTACTTGCCCAGTAACAGCAGTTACTGTAGGATACAAGGACCTAGAACTTATTCAGTTGAAGACACATTGTGTTTTAAGCTTACAGTGAGCTGTGCCATGTTTCCTCTGAAGTGCGGATTATGAAAATACACAAATTGAAGAGGCAGAAAGTCCAAATCATAAAAAAAAATGCTGAGTTTTTATAAAAAGCAACTCAAATCTTTCCTTTTCCTATGTAACTACACTGCCGCCTCCCTCACCTCTTCATGGTGCTGAGGCCTTTCCAGACACACTGCTTACCACAAAAATATCTGGTTACCTTTTGCCCTATTTCCCCTGACTTGGTCCTTCTTTTACAAGGTCAATTGCCCCTTGCTGTCTTGAACAGTTACTGCTCCCAGCTTTGAACACCTGCTAATGACACTTAAGGCTGTGGTGCCAATTTCTGCCATTCTTCTTAACTTTTTAAACTTTATTTAGTGAAACAGGACATGGGTTGCTATTCACTAGGTAAGGTGCTTTCCCCTGCCTGCTTCTGTCCTGAGATCCACATGAAGTCAGAACCAAGCAACTACACTTGTGGTGTAGTTTAGGTGCCATCCTGCATTAACTGCCTCTATTAACAAAATTGAAAGTTGCTGGATTTTGCACAGTGCCCTGTCTGCAGAGGTAGTCTGGATGGTTCATCAGTTCTGAAGGAAGCAAAGGTTCAGGGTTTGTAATAGGAAGTTGCATCAATTAGGCTGTGTACAAAGATGCCCTCATTTTAAATGTTGCTGTTTAGTAGAAGTTAAACCAAGTTAAACCACTAATTTAATTTGGCAGTCACATATCATTAGTATTAAAGGCCATATGGAGTACATCCTCATCCTTATTAAAATGATGCTGTTAGGATTTAGTACTTAAAATAGTACTTAAAAGTACTTAATAGTACTTAAAATTTAGGTACTTAAAAATATAGCTGCAGTAGGACTAGATGTCTTACTCCACACTACTGCAATGTATGGTGTTTAATAAAAAAACCTCAAACCTAAATCCCTCCACATTGCTCAAAAACAGTATTCAAATGGAGGACAAGAAGTGAAGCACCTTAAACTCATTAGGTGTTACATTCCAGACATGCTGAGCAAGAGCAGCTTTCATTGTTTCCACCAGAAAAGAAGCAGTAGTTCTGAAAACAGTCTCAAATATGGTAGAGTAAAGCTCCTCAAAATGGAGATTGACAGCAATCAGGCTGCCTCTGAGATGGGTCTTGCAATCTAAGTTATGAAGTGATTCATAGCCTAAAACCTGTGAGTCATTACAAGACAAGGCAGTACGAACTCTATCAAATGTCTGGAGTAAAACCACAGCATTTCACTGCATCCTGTCTGCTTGGACAATCAAACATCACAGTGGCACAAAATGGCACAGTCCATAGGGAAGGAACCAAATGAAAAGGAGATAGAAAAGTCTACTCACATTCGGAGAAGGGCTTTATAAAAGGGTCTCGTGAAAAAGGCATCTAGCAAATACTGATGTATCAGAGCAAGACCAAGAATTCGACCACTAAACCTGAACCTGGAAGAGAAAGAGTTACAATTGTGACACTGAAACTCTGTGGTTTGTGCACTGCTCTGTCATCAGAACTTACATACGTTTCCAAACAGCATTTTTAGATCAGATAACTGTATCTAAATTGTGGGTTGGATTTTGTTTGGTTGGGTTTCTTTAACTTGTGTTTCTTTCGCATTCTCAGTAGGGTACAGAAAAAATTTAAGTCTGCAGGGTGTGGAAAATCCCTCAGATACTCAAGGTGCAACTTCTTAAAGATGTCAGATCCCTGTCAGCCCAAAGGAGCCCTGCCAGACCAGCCTCTTTGAAGAAGTCTGCCTTCCAAATGATAGTCACTGACAATTTTCTTCATACATCCAACACAGGATTACCTTGGCTTTTTCTTAGTGGGAGCTCAAAGGTTTTTCTACCCCTTCCCAGCCTGACAGTTCTGGTTGTACGTTTTTTTCTGCTTCCAGGGTCTCTTTGTTCCCTCTTCTGACTGGTGATTATGAAGTTCTATGTGTATTTTTTTCCACAAACAGTGGCTGGAAGCTTTTTTAACATATCACAGTGCTCTCAAACCCTCTGTGAACGGAATCTAAATTATGTCCTCCCCTCTCTCTCTTCCCTGACTACCTTCATTTTGCTGGGTGTGTGAGGGTTGGGGGAGAGTGAGACAGGTCAGATGGCAGCAGCTTTGAAATAGCAGAGTCTCCATAAATATTCCCATGAGAATGAAGATGCATTGTGAAAAAAATCCTCCACATCTCTAGAGCTAGATTTAAGTCTAATGGTTTTTTTTAAGAAAATAGTGTTTCTTAAACTTTCTGTTTAAACATCCTCAGCAATGTTTCTCTTGGAAAGATTATGGTTTTATTATTGCTGTCAGCACACAGGGTTTGCAATAAGAGGATGTGACATGCAGAGCCTCCTCCTTCTACCCATAACTGCTTGTCACAGCTGCATTCCTGAATTTACAGTGAGGCTGTACAAGTTCAGTACTGTCACCTGCATCAGCACTCCCAGAAAGAGAACGGGTCATGCCTCCCTCAACCACAGGGTCTCCAGTTCAGCACTGCAGAAGCCATGGAGGAATACAAAATACTGGCAGAAGTTGCACAGCACAGACAGGTTTTCTCCTCTCCTTTTGGCTAGACTGTTCTGCTACAGCAATGCAGCATATGCCATTTGTTGTTGCAGCACTGGAGTTCAACAGGTAGGTTGGTTCATCTAACTGAACTGGCTGCAGACAACCATTTAATTTTCTAAAGGCAGTAACCAGATTCCTTTCTGATGTTAATTCTTCTTAACTAGTTTCAAGAAAAAAGGCCCTAGTGTCTCGCCTCCACAGACAAGCAGCTGTCATTCCACTACTGCTGTGATCTAGATAGTTACACACCAGAATTCTCTGTTAATATTTGCAGCACAGCTTTACTGTGATGCCACGGTTTAAATCAGCTGAGGGTGGCTTAAACTGGCTTGTAATTGTGAACATGGGATTACGTTAAAAACCTTTATAACTCTTTTAGAAGAGTATGCACAAACTTTGCTTCACAGCTCTGCAATCGGTAGCCTTTCCCCCTGCCCACAAAAAAACCAAACCAAACCAAACCAACAACAACAAAAAAGGCACCTCCACAGACTTCCTTCCCAGGAAAATTGTTGTTTTTTTTTTTTACCTTCCATAGGTAAATCAGTTTTTTTCCATTGAGGAGACCTCTGCACTCTTTAGGAAGACTCAAACAAACAGCACACAGTAACACGTGATTGAAATCTCCTTCATCTCCTCAGCTGACAAGAAGCCAATGTTTCATTCAGTTTTTAATACACAAAAGGCTAATATTGCTTTCATGAAGTGACTGCTAATGCGCAAGGAACACAGAGAGTTGAGTTGTGAGACAACATGTTCCAAACCAGAGTTTTGCTGACCTTGTGAGAAACAAGATCATTTCAAACCACGAGAGGGGGAAAAAAAACCCAACAATAAACCAACCGAAAAAACAACCAAAACCCAAAACCCATCAGTCTAACAAAATGCAGTTAATTTGCTGCTGGTTAGAAAGAGCAGATTCTGTGTTGTATGTCTGAGTTGTTAAGAGCAGTTGAAAGCAAATGGGAACAACAGAAAACACTGGAAAAATGAAGAAACATCATTCTTACCACTCATGGTGATTGTCCACAAAAGCAGACATGGGACTTATTTGTACTGTATAGGTATCGTTGGCTGAATATTCAAACAAACCATAATAGGGATTGAAGAGCTCCCTAGACACCAGGAAAAAAAACTCCCTTGAAGGTCCACTGTAATCCAACCTTGAAAGAGAAAGGTGGCATTACTATAGAGCATTCATTCTGTGCAAGGAAATGCTTTGTCTGAATCTACATTCCATATGCTAGATGTTAATTATAATTTCTTAAGAGTACAAGCAGAACCCTTATCCTGCAGATTGCTTAATGCCAAGGTATGTCAAGTCCTCATGGGGCTATTCTGAAATGGAATGGCTGGGAGGACTGGAATGAAGGGCTCTGTGTGGGCTGCTCCCACAACAAATGCTGGCTCCAGCTGCGATGGCCTCTTTGTCACGGAAATATAACCAAGTAACTGGGGGTGGGGAACATGAAAAGAGCCAACATTAGACCTATCTGCATCTGACAAATCAAGGATGACAATGAACAATGCTCACATTTTGTCTCTGTAGAGTTGCAACAACAGGACAATTTGAAAGATTATGTTTCTGTTTTCCCTAGCAATAAAATTTGAGATCATTTCAGTGATTTATCTTTCTTGGTCTAAATTTTCTTGTATGCCTTCCAAACTTGAGTGCCTTCAAATGTCTTTCAGAGAGTGCATTTCCTTTGTTTTTGTTTCTGTTTAGGTTTGTTTGTTGGTTGTTTTTTTTTTTTTTTTTGCTATTTTAAGATTGCAGTACTAATGAAGAAGGAATCTAAATAATCTCTTCTTCCCAAATCATAAACAAACTCATTGCTGACAAAGCAGTGAGACTGGGTTTTGACTTTATGCTGCAGGTCATCAGTGAAATGAGTTCAGTATGAAGCAAATGCTTTGGTAGACTTAGAAAACAGAAAACCAGGGGTTTGCCTGCAGGGAACAGAGAACCCTAACAAAGAGGTAAGAAGACAGATCTTCTATAGAATGAAGAATTTGTACTCGACTTTCAAGAAGGTCTTGATTTAGTACTAAGAGAATGCACACCCAAAAGTACCAGAGGAGGACAGCTTTCACCTGGGACTTCTGCTACTAATGTATTGGCTTGTAAACTTTTGCAGAAGACAAAGGTGGCTGAGAGTTGTTTTTAAGAATGAAGTTGTCAGTAAAGGTTAGGTACCATTATGAAGTTGAGGACAAAGTCTCTGTCCTCTATTGACAGAAAAATATCTCCCCTTCAGCCATTTGGAAGCACTTCGCTTCTATAAAGTTTCAGAAGTGAAGTACTGACACAGATACTTACCCTGGCAAGAAAGGCAGATTTCACCCTCAAACTGCAGAAAAAATCCAAAGTGGCTTGGTATCAGGGACAACTGCTGGATCTTAAATCTCAGCACACATACCAGAATCAAGTAAAGGGGTCATCTGTAAGACTTGTGGATAATCTGACTCACTAGGAAATCTTCAGATAGGACAGAAAGTGTGCTTGACTGCTAGCCCTCTCGCATAGCTCCTTTTTGTACGCAGAGTTACTGTGAGTCATGTTAAATAAATCAATCGTGAGAGCCCTGCACTGCCAGTCAGATTTATCCCACAATTAAAGGCTTGGCACAAGGGTGAGAAAACTTCATACAAGAGGTATGCATGCACACAACAGCTGTAACTGTGGGGCATTTGGGTATTCAGGAGGAGATGTGTTGTTGGCAACGTGACTCACGTCTCCTAGGAAGCACCATTAATACTTTAGATTTACCACTCTTCAATGCAAAGCAGCTTCTGCTCATAGTTACTAGAGTCAAGGGAAAATAACTTTAAGGAACCACAACATTCTTTGTGTCAACATTTCCTCATTTATCGCCACACAAAGTACGGATGCAAAACCACTAAACCAACACCACAGCTGCATGACTGCAGAGACTGAAGGTCCCAAGAAGATACCAGACAGTGTGAGATTCATTACAGAAATTGTATGAACAGCAACAGCTGTGTGCAAGTTGACCCCATCACTAATCTGTACACTAATAAATCACTATTCACTAAAATGTTTTCATCTGTGAGGATTTCATTACCTACTGCATGAAGAATTACACCTTTATGAAGCACAAAATAAATGTAAGAGCCAACTGCCACTTAAAAAGGGAAAAGGAGGCACAAAAAGGAAACAATTAAACTAGAATACTCCTCCTCACTGTCCTCCTCTCCTCCACCCTCACCTGTCTTTCCGCACCTAGCCAAATGAATAGCTTGATGTGATACACTATCTTGCACCATCTCTGATGAAACAGTAATGCTTGCACACATTCTTTCCTCACTCAGAGCACATTTGTAAATAGAGAATTGACGTAATTTTAATTTGACTGTGCTCTTAATTAACTAATTCTTTTCCATTAAGGAGAGAGCCTTGTGTGGAGCTGGATATAATGGGAAGAGTACGTGTGGTTACCCCCATTTCCAGGTCACTCTTCATCTTGCTGTGCTGAGTGATGCAGTGCAGAAGACGTCTGATGAGAAGAGACAGTCTATCTGGATCAGTCTGTCTCACCTATGGTTTTACATTTTCACCTTTCATTTTTAACTTGGAGTCGAGATTGTAGCTGGGAAAGTAAAGGTTGCACCAGAGAGCCCTGGTTCCTGCATCCCCACCCTGCTCTGTCAATAAGAGTGCAATCTCATCCTGCATCAGCCTTGTCATTCCAGTTCTGAGCTCTTCCTCAGACAGCACAGTAATATTATTTATATGAACAAGTCCACACTTGGCTCTCAGCTGTCAACATTTCTCATTTTAAGACTGCAGCAAGTTCCTATTAGCACTAAGCACTTCAGGGTGAGCTTTAAACAAGTAGAATTTAGAGGCCTTCAAAACCAGATTACTTTTATCTGATCTTGTATAAGATGTCTAAGTTACAACTTGGGTCTTTTAAAAACTCAAGCATTCCAAGGCAATAATGCACACTCCAGCCTTCCAGGGCCTGAGTGCTGCAGTCTCCTCGACACTAAGGAGTAACATTTGCAAATGTATTTCCAAATACATTGATCAAGTATCTCAACACAGATACTTGTGCCTAAGGCATCAGGCTTTAAGATCTGGCAAAGGGGACACAAATCAAGAGACCAAAGAGGCAAATACTGTTCCGGTTTCATGTGCCAAGAAATCTAACCACAGGACAAGGTGTGATGGTTTTAAACTAAAAGAGATGTAAACTAGATAGAAGGAAGATGTTTTTACAATGGTGGTGACAGTGGCCCAGAGAGGTGGTAGATGCCTCATCCCTGGAAATTCTCTGGGTCAGGTTAGACGAGGCACTGAGCAACCTGCTCTACTTGGAGATGTCCCTGATCACTGCAGGGGTAGTGGACAAGGTGACCTTTCAAAGTTCCTTCCAGACAATGATTCTCTGGTCTTGTTTTACCTGTAAGACATTAGACTTTCACTAGATACAGACTGAGCATTCTCAGAACATATTTTGAAATGTGAGGAATATTTGTGTTTGACAACCAGCAGCAGCCTAGTTCTTTTATTTGTGACACAAGCCCTGACCAGGAGAGGCAGTGAGCAGCTCCTGTAACACACACAGCTTTTAGCCCCTACTGCCTCAGACAGGACCTAAATTAAGGATCGAGCCTTTAGTTTACTCTTTAGGCATCCTACCACCAACAAACATCAGTTAAATGTTAATAAGCACTGACAAGAAAAAAAAAATAAAAGAAGAAAAGAAAACAAGAGAAAGTGGTTGGTTGGTTGTTTTTTTTCCTTTGCTTTCCCAGTAACATTCTGAAACACACAGCAATTATTGTGAAAATCCACATCAACAAAAGCACTGTTTCTGTGAAGGCAGGACACATTACAGCTCACATCTTGAACAGCTGTGTGTTTTAGGCTTACATATGAGGCATTTCCTGACTGTAACCCTTCCTCTTAGCACTCTAGACCACAAGATGTTTGGTAAAACTGCAGTTGCAAGACAGAGCTTTGAGAGCATGTTGACTTCCCTGTTTTACTCACCCTTCTTCCCCCACAAATGTGACATAGAGTTTATTTCTCTGCAGGTCTTTTCTTGAATAACCCATGATCTGGTTAAAGGCATCTTCTAGCAAGTGATCTCTCCTGATGATTAATCTGAGGAGGAAAATAATTTTGAATCAGCTATGTGTGAACATGAGCTACAGCAGGAAGCATACATTTACACTGTAAGGTAACTAAGTAAATTCATAGAGAGAAACATTTCTGCTTGATTATTTGGTCCAGATCAGGCAGCTTCTGTCTGCTAGTCTGGCTCCCTTAAGGATCTGCTTTAGATTTCAATAAAATACCCTTCATATCAAGAAGAGCAGGTTTATTTTTTTCTATCCTAATTATTCCTTAAATTAAAGGTTTCAGCAGGAAAAGTCCTGAAACATGCATTTTCATTAATATTCTTTTGTAAGGCTAGGCCTCTAAATCAGCCTACTGTAGGCAATAATCCAACCTTCTATGCAAAAATCCATCTCCTAACAAGGAAAACCACCAAACCATGGGGAAGCCACTGAACAGTCATTTCAGAATCAGATAACCATGATGGGACAAATGGTCCAGAAAGAATGGCTACTGTCTGTCCAAAAGGTGACTGACTCATCACATATGAAAACATTCATTGTACCTTCTGCAAGAAAAAGCGGGAAACCGAGGAACTGTCATAAAGATCTAAAAGCCAATCCTTGGAATTCGTTTTATGAATCTTCCTTGGCAAAAGAGGACTGTGGGATCAACACAGGCAATGACTAGAAAAGAAAAGCCCTATCTAGTTTTTTTTTCCTGTGGAAAAAGACACGAATTAAGTCTAACTGTCTGGATCATAGCAATTGCTACAACAGAAGAATTCAGATACCTCCTGTCCTGCATGCCCCTTCCCAAAGTACTTTTTGGCACTGTATTGGTAATATTATTTGTATGAAAACATAGCTGGAACACACATAAAAAAGAATTGCTCAGAACTTGCTGTATCCTCTGGTATGAATTGCATGTTGGCACTAAGTCTATTATGGCAGGCTCTTTTTCCAGGAGCACAATGAAAATGTAGTATCTGCATTCCTTCTAGTGGGAAGAAGCTTGTGGACGTGCAAAGCAAGGCCGGATGCCTAAGCAACAAATTCCATTTCATGGGATTCTTCAACATACTTCAATTTCCCTGGGCCTTGTCCATATCCTTTAGTCTCCAACTTCCTGTAGAAGTTCCTCAGTTTGGCTTCAAAATCTCTTTTGTAAGGAGCTGGAGCTCGGGCGTTGGCACGTTGAGTACCTGCAGGAAGCAAAAAGAGAAGAGAGAGCTGTAGTGACATGACCTGATTAATGACCCATCAAGAGACTCACTCCTTTATCGAAAAAGGCTTGGATTGTGTTTGGTTCAGCACCTTCAGAAAGAGTAAAACCTCCCTCTCTTCAAATCTGCTCTGCATCCAAGACTTTTAGGTTGCTCATTTCCAATAGTACCATGTTTCTAAAGCAAATCTTAAAAGAGAAAATCCAGGTCAATACAAAGGCTGGATTAAAAAAAACAGAACAATCAAATAGAAAGAGTTAACTTTTGTTTGTCAAGTACACTTTGAATCTAACCTTTAAAACAGTTCCTGTAATAAATGTTCTACTCTGTTCTGGTTTTCATATTTTCAGGAAAAACAAGAAATGAAGCATAAACAGGTTCTGCTGTGCCCCTGTTGAACACATCACACTGAAGAAGAAAAGCCTTTTGGAAATTCCCTAACGGAAGTTTTTCCCTTGGACAAATAGAGGAAGAAAAATATAGGAATGGATAAACTTCTAAATTCTCTGGAACTATTCACATGTGACTGTAGGAGCATCCATAATGGTCATCTGAGTGATCTGGTTTTGAAAAAACTTATTCTGAGGGTCAGTGTCTTAAAAGAAGAGAGACATGACATCATATACCAAACAACTGGCATAGTCCCACACACGCACAAGTCCTGTGTGTGTGCACAAATTAGGTGTCTGATCTGTTCTGGATGTCACCACCTTTAGAACTTCCACTTATCTCCCTGGAGAAATTACTTCAGCTGATTTGACTGCAGGACAGTATGCCAAACAGGCAGATAGTCCCAATCATTCTACATTGATCTTCTCACCCCCAGCTTTCATATCACATCCCTCCCCTATATGGCTGTGTAGACATATCCAATAAAACCCTCAGAGGAGGTTTAAAATTCCTCCTGCCCTCAGCACACAGGTTGCCAACCACTTATCTGCAGTTGTGCACATCTAACAGGCCCATAATGCACTGGAAATACAAATGAACAGTTCAAAAGCACTTACAGGAAGACAATCAGTTCCTCATGTGAGGGTTTTTTGGCTCCTCACACACAAGTAAGCCCATACAGAAACGTTTGTTATTCTGGGTGAAGGCATGAGTGTCAGGTTCCAAGAGAGAACGTGCATCCACCCAGCCTGTGGGCAGAAGCAGGCGGAGGACAGCAGCCCCCTCAGCCACACAGCACATGTGTCTGATGGGAAGGGCGGGGAGCGCAGTCTGCGGAAGTGGCTCCTGGAAGGCTCCACAGAGCTGAGCCCTGCACAGAGCGCCAACAAGCCAGAGCAGTGTGAACACTGAATGCTATTTGCAGGTCTTTAAAAGACCTGTCTGACCAGAAAGACACTCGCCACTTGTTCTAGACTTGGAGTGATGTGTGGGAGGAATAGGAAGTGTCATGGAATCTTCAAAGCTCCAACTGGAGCATGTAGGAGTTCTCTGGATAAAGGAATCATGGTCATTGATTAATCTGTAGTGGTTATCCTCTTTTACTGAGAGCACTAAGGGCTTCTAGTGATGCATTCATCTGAATTCTATAGAAAACTTCCAGAAACCTGGAACTGTGAACAGTCTTTTAGCTATTGGTTTTCTGCCCCTACTTTGTTTATTTTGTTTTGGGTCAAAGTAGGTACCAAAATGTAGTCACCAAAACTACAGCACATTAACTTTCATCTTGACTCCATGAGGAAGTCCTTGCTAAAGACACCACAGAACATCGACCTGGCAACACACAACTTCATGGTTCATGGATCATCAGCATATTATTCTGTCAGCACATGACAAGACCTCATTACAAATCAGATGCATATGCCAAGAAATTCCTGGGCAATTATAGTGATTACTTCTGCCTTGGGAACAAAAGATGTTAATGGAAGAGCTAAAAACACCAGTGATGTGTTAATCATATTTGATTTTCAAAGAGGCTATATTCTAAAGCAGATATAAAGAGCAGCTTCATGACTATTCATCCTTCCCAAAAGAGAAAGTACAACCAGTTGTGATGGGTCTGAACAATGGATCCTTAGCAACCTCTGTTGCACAGCAGCAGCCAGTTTGGCTGATAAAACAAACACAGAGCCTCCATACAAGCAATGGGCTATTTACAGTTTCTCATCAAAAAAGTCATTTGTACACCAAGGCAAACATGCACATTTGCAGAGTGATGGGGAGATTCAATCTCTCTCTGTGCCTGTTTTTCTGTGAAACAGAATGGAGCTTACAATTTTATGGAGAACGAGACTCAAACCATCATTGTTGGTCCTTTGCTGTGTGCTGTTACTTTGAGGATCAATGAGAATATCTCGTGTTTAAGATGGAATGGTTCTTGAAATGACTTTGGTGCAGTGGAGCCCTGCCCAGCACACTTCAGGACAAGCAGAATTTGGTACGAGAAGAAATTGTATCCCTGAAAGCCAAAACTTACTACTCAGAGAAGACTGCCAGTTTGCAGATGGAAATCAGGAGCATACATGTAGATTTCATTATTCCTCTTTATTCCATGGTTATATCTAAACCATGTATGTAACAAAAATACCAATACATGTGAACATCATATTTTGTTGCTTTGCAGAATGCTGTAAGTCTTTGGATAGTTTCCTCAAATATGTGGTGCAGAGGTCCTACGTCCAGCAGCAGAGAAGTCACCACTCAGAATGTGTTGATTATTTTAATCTGGTTTCTAGGAAAGGAAAGCTCTTTATGATTGTGAACTAGAAAAAAAATATCATAAAAATCATGGAATCATAGAACAGTTTGGGTTGGAAGGGACCTTAAAGATCAGTTAGTTCCAACCCTCCTGCCATGGGCAGGGCCACCTCCTACTAGACCAGGTTGCTCAAGGCCCCATCTAACCTGGCTTTCAACACTCCAGGCTTGGAACCTACTCAACTCCTCTGGGCAACCTGTTCCAGTGGCACACCACCCTCGTGAGGAACGACAGCATTCTACTAAAAAAGTTTTCCTATCATCTGGAACTACCTAGAGTTGTTTACATCTCAAATAATCTCTACTTATGTATACTTTTGCTCTCAAATTTGTAGAAATTTCCCTTCCAGTTTACTGCAGTGTTTTTATTTTACTGACCTATTGTCTTCTTCAGGAAACTAAGAACAGTGACATCTATGAACTTTGAACTGTTGTACTTAGCCTACAGAGATCAAATGGAGCTTGTCCTATTTGAAATCATTCAGTTCTGACCCATAGCTTAGTTACTAGACCGCATATTGTTAATTCTCGAGGCATCAGGATCCTGGCACGAGCAGTCACTTAGCTGTTTCGTATCGGTGAAAAACAAGTTTGTGTGTTTTACAAGTCAGAACAAAATCGTGACCTCTGAAGTTGTAACACATTAATCTTTTCTACTGGCAAAACATCTTGCAAGCTCAAGCCAAAGGTCCAGGTCTGACAATCAAATGCAATCACATTTGTTGACTTGGCTCCAAAAAAGGTTAATTTTTTGTTGTTTCTGGAGCAACACAACTTGGATCTTCAGAAAGGTGGAAAGCCATTACATGTAGCATAATGTAAGGTAAAGGATGGGACTGGCTCTGCTGCAGTATCTGACAGATACCATAGAATGGTAAGGTTGGAAGGGACCTCAAAGATCATCTAGTTCCAATCCCCTGCCATAGGCAGGGACACCATCATCATGAAAGTACCGCAGTGAGAAGATTACTGACCGCTTGCTCTCAGAGAGTGCTTCAGCTCATGTAAATTTGCCCATCTAAAAAAAAAGCTGTCAACCATTAAGTTTCCAAACAGTAGATTCTCACTTTTAGGCTGCCACAATTTTCAGCTTGGAAAACAAACAAAAAATAATACTCAAACAAATTTTCTACTGTTTTTATTCCCTGACTTTGAGGAAGGCAGAAGGAGTATGACTGGACTGCAAGCAGTCCTTACCAAGAAGAGGGAGAAATGGATTTGCACAGCCCTTGCAGTAGCTGTGCCTGAGCGACTCACCTGGAGAGTTCTGAGGCGAAGACACTGGTGAGCCTCTTGGGGACTGGCAATAGCTGGGATGAAGTAAGGCATGTGGTGGAACATAGGACATGATCTCCTCCTCAAACAAGCTGGTGAAAAGGAGCAGATAAGAAATAACAGGTTTATTTGACGGAATGGCATTCTTCACGTTCTAGGCATGACTTCCTAGTTATCAACCTGAATTCTCCAGCAGGCACTTGCCTATTTCCACTAGACACATTTAAGTGTGTCACAAAATATTTTATTGTCATTTCCTCAAGCAGATCTTGACAGTGCAGAAAAGCAATTCATTACTGCTTTGTTAGGACATCACCATACATAATGTGGTATTTCTTTTCAGAGTTAAAAAATGGTTATTCGTCCTTTAAAATTTGTCTTTTTTCCTTCTCACTTGTGTTCTCAATACATGGGTGTCAATAACCTTAGTCACACCTTGCTGGGGGAAGTTCTGCAACGTTGCACAAAGACTAGGAAGAGACACAAACTTTCTAAGCCAGCAGGATTAAGAATCAGATCTGAAGTGGTTGAATGCATAGAGCTTGTTGGCATAAGTTATTTCTTTATTTTATCTCTACCTCTAACGTTGTTGCTAGAACAGGGATCCTGTTCAGTCTGAGTTACTTCATGCCTCATCTATCTATTATTGCTACACAACTTGAAGAGAAGAACAACAAACATTCTGCAGCCTGATCACTGCATCTGTGTACACAGAGTCTGGATAGAAATCAATGTTTCAGTCTTCTCCCAAAATTGCCAAAAGCAAATCCAGAAAGTGACAGAATATGTAATGTAAGAATGGCATTGGTATCCAAGTCCATGTTGGATGTTAAACACAACACAGATAAGAGTAAAATGTTGAGATAATATGTAAAAATTATTTTTAACAGTTCAGCTACAGAAAGAATCACAAGCCAACCTTTCACTACAGAGTTCAGCCAACAAAAGGAATGTCCAAAGAAAAGGGATGTCAGTTACTAAGCTGTTTTGCTGGATGGATTTCTAGAAAGGCCTTTTTTGCATGAGGTTCTCTTTTGGAGAAGGTTTTTTCCTGCCAGTTTATTTACATTCACAACCATGGGTTGTTTTCCTCCAAGTTACATCTTGATGCTGAAAACATGGTAAAATCTAAAGCACTGTTTCAATCCTGAACTAAATTAAGAGTTAAAATGATGAATGCCAAACAAGATGTTTAGAGGGAACATCTTTCTTTTTACATCTGAAGCACAATATATAATGCTGTTCTTAGGGTAATTTAAAAAGCAATGCATTGTACCTTCTTTAATCCCTAAACACGTAAGTCTTGGTCAGTTTGCTTTTACTTAGCTGTAGCTTAACATTTCCTGCAGCATGTGAAATACATAAAATACATACAAGCATTCTCAAGCAATAAAAATATCCAAAATGCATCTGATGGTTACTACATCTCAGAATGGTTTACAGGATAATTATATCATTCTCCCCAGCTGAAGGAACAGAGGTGTGCAAATGGGTCATCCAACCAGCCAAGCTATACACAGAACCTGGACGTCCTGAGCCCCAGGAAGATTTGAGTCATTGTTATTAGAGTGCTGGTTGTTCAGGATTTCACAGAGAAGGGTCACAATGACACTGTGCTAGAAGACACCGCTAAAAATAAAAACCCACCAAGACTGAATAATGGTGAGAAAAGAGATTTCATCATCTCAGTGCATCGCTATTTTAACCTGGCCCACCTTTGGGTTTACATCAACATGGACTCGCAGTAAGCTCACAATAACTTGATCTAGTCTTGAGGCTTAACATCCAACATTTTCAGAAACTAATGGATGCACAGATAACCTTTTATCAATAATATGTCCTCAGTACTATTAGATTCTCAATGAAATGGGAAGAAGAGCCTCAAGGAAGGCTTCACAATTACAGATTTTTCTAGGAAAATATATATTACAAGAAATAAAATCTGAAGAAAATAAGAAAGTTGTTCCAAGGAGGCACTGGCTACTACTTTTCTCTTCAAAATCAGTTATGCTGATTATTACTTTGCTACAAAAGAATGATCACAATCAAAATCTTGAATTTGGTTTTTATTTTCACTGTAAGGATTATCTGCAGTCTTTATTGTTAACAGAACACCTGAGGGAACAAAAACCAGTCAAAGAGTGGTGATAAAATCTTAATTTAAAAGCAAATAGCTTAAGTTATCTTTTCTTGGGTAAAACCTGTGTCATACCCACACGTTACTGATTAAAATAAAAACTTTAGAAGTTTTTTTAAGAAACAACATTCATGTTTTAAAAAAGCTTCAGCAGAGCTTCAAAATGATTCTTTTAGAGCTGTAATTAATTCAGAGATTAAGGGACTAGATAGTCATTATACAGCCTGACCTCAGAATACTACTACTAATGTCAATCCTATTCCACTGGATTGTTTTCAGTGTACTCATTAACTTCTTGATGAACTTTTAAACTGGATGGGAATACAAGACAGACACACAAGGATTGAAGTCTAGCAAAAACCCTGCCTGATTCCACCAAAACGAAGAGGCAACACGGCATTAAGTAATAAAAGCACATCTCAAGAAAATGTATTCTTAAAGCAGAAGGCAGCACATTCTTGCTGAGAGGTCTAAACTGTACTACCTAGCTGCCTGCAACAGGACAAGAAAAGGTGGTCTGGGCAAACCCATATAAATCACAAGCACAACACTCTTGCACTTGCCTTTCCTCAGACAAAACATCGCATCGCGGCACTCCTACGAAAAAAATACCTGTGACCTCCAACTACCATCTACAAATTGAACATGATGAAAATAAGGAACTTGACTCCTGAGCTGTAGCTGTCCCAGTTGCAAAGTCAAGTACTTCAGAGGGTGCTAAATCAGCACACACTTCTCAAAGGTTCCCCGGTAGCTGCTGCAGCATATTCCAGAGGTGTGATGAGAGTAGCGGTGCCTACCTGAGTAACATGACAAGGTCTGCATCGCTGGATAAACGCACCAGCCCAGGCGTTCCCTCTGTCCGGATGAACTGGATCTTCTCCCTAAGCATGCAAAAAACAACCAACCTCTGAGTTATGCTTCTGCATTTCAGAAACCATTTTCTCCCCTGCCACAGCATGGCCATGTGAGCAGCAAAACACTACAAGCAAACAGTTAATTTCTTCTGAGGAATGATTCACCTGCTGCACTCATCTCCTCCATCCTCAGCCTGTTTTGGGCAGCACAGCCATGAAATTAATAATAAAAAATAAAATCCTTCGAGTTCTCACTAGTGATGTTCCTGAATACCAAGAAGGAGATTGAGTCCTGCAGGAGAACATTACTATTTGGAAAGAGAGCTGTTTAAAGAGAAACTGTCTTTTCTGAACCTGTGTACAAATGCAAGCCATATTTTACAGACACACCTGCCATCTTAAAAGAGAGGGGTTGTACCACATAGCATTTTCTTTCAAAAAAACCCTTGAACTACCTCTCACCATGCCAGTCCCTCTAAGACACACGCACACACCCTTGCTCCAAGACCCCATCTGGTCACTGTGATGGGGTTTCTAGGCATCCAAACCTTGTGCTAAATCACAGACTTTTAGGCAAAAAGGATAATAAACCTAGTAATAATCAGAAATTGTGTGCCATTTCCCAACAAGTTCATTTGCTCACATTTCAAAACAAGCCTGGTGTGACAAACTTGTCTATAGTGCTACAGATGCAGCACAAGAACTGTTTTGATAGGGTAAGAACTGCCAATTTTTATTTTCCTCTTTTTCTCTCTACTTTACAGAGAATGTGCATTTTTCTAGTATGCCACTATAGATTAGACAGCTGGGATTTATTTAGAGGGTAAGCCTCATCACAAAATTTGTTAAAATGTGATGCTTAAGGAAAATGCAAAACAGGACAGTCTGTTGAATTCTGGGAACTTTTAAGTTCATTAAGGCACACTATGAGAAGGAAAAAACTTAAAATGAGTGCTGGCTGCTATGCATCAAATTTAATGTCAGCATCTAACTTAAGTGTCCAGGAATATATGTAGTCATAGAATCATATGATTGCAGAATGGTGGGGATTGGAAGAGACCTCCGGAGATCATTTAGTCCAATACCCCTGCCAAAGGAGGTACACCTAGGTCAAGTTGCTCAGGATCAATATGTCTGGGTGAGTTTGAAAATTTTCCACAGAAGAAGACTCTGCAGCCTCTCTGGGCAGCCTGGCACACTCAAAGCAGTGAAGTTTCTCCTTCAGTTCAAGTGAAACCTCCTGTGTTCTAGCTTGTATTCCTTGTCTCTTGCCCTACCACCGGCCACCACTTAAAAGAGCCCAGCCCCATCCTCATGACCTCCACCCTTTAGATGTTTATATGCATTGAGAAGGTGCCCTCTCTGACTTCTCTTCTGCAGGCTAAACAGACCCAGGTCTCTCAGCCTCTCCTTGTCAGAGAGAAGCTCCAGCCACTTCGGCTTCTTCATGGCCCTCTCTGACGGACTTTCTGCAGTAGTTCCCTGTTCCTCTTGACCTGGGGGGTCCAAAACTGGACACAACACTCCTGGTGCAGCCTCATTAAGGCAGTGTAGAGGTGGATGAGAACCTCCCTTGACACTCTTCTTAATGTATGCCATAGGAATCTTAAGCATAGAAATGGATTAGATTGTAAGGGACCTTAGAGAGCATCTAGTTCCAATCCCCCAGCCCTCACCATGTCTAATAGGAAACTTCCTACTAGACCAAGCTGCTCAACCTAGTCTCAAGTACTCAAATTGTTACTCCATCTTTTACATTCAAGCATATGAATTAAAGCAGGTTTGTGTGGGACACACTTTAAGAGGGATCTTGCCACTTGTTGGATGTTACTTTTTATCACTCCCAGGGAGTTACAACAACCATGTAACAGTCAGACATTCTCCTTCCCCAGATCTTGTTGGGCCACATAAAAACCTGTAGATACTAATTTTGTATGTTGTGGAGAAACACTAAAGTTCTGACTGAAGTCAGGCTGCTTCCAAGGTCATTAGATCAGGACAGCCCTTCTGTTAATGTGCATAGAGAAGGGGAGAACAAAACAAAATCCCATTCTCCCCGAGGCTGCCAAACTGTACATAGACTCCAACGGATGGGCACATTTGCTGTGCATCCAGCTCCCTTGGCACATTCTGAGGACCAGCAGATCTCCCACACCAGTTGTTTCAACCACCTTCTTGTGGGAACCTTTATTTGGTACTAACACATTACCTCTGTTCTCCTATGCTTGACTTCAGGTAGTTACACAGGAAAACAGTACAAAACTTTTCTGACAGAATGAGTCTCATAGGCTACAAGTCTACAATTTGTTTTGTTTCACTGCTAATTTTACAGGAATGGGCTAATTCTCATTAGTATTCTGTGTAAAATGTGACTAGCAAACATCACTGACTTTGTTACCTGAGTGAATGATTCCTGGTAAGATCTGGTTGACGCTCTTGTAGAATTTCAAAGATATTGGGCTGCCGCAGAAATGCAACGATCTTGTCATTGTACGCTGAAAATGTCAACAAAAATACCATGCTGAAACAAGAAGACACTAGAAGAGAGGACTGCACTTCTCCTGAGCCTTTAACAATAATGGCACCAGACTTCAGCCTCACAGTTTTAATTTTAGCAGTATTGTGTGAATGCTTTTTCATGTAAGGCTACTGACTCTACTATCACTTAGGGAACATACTTCTTGGTTATGAAATGAATCTTATTGTGACACATTCCTCCTACTGTTAAGAGCTCTAATTTTGTCAGCAATTTCTGTTTTCTATTTTCTCACACTAGCTAAGGTGGAACTAGAATAGTCACGGCTACAATAAAATCACAGGGACCTTGGTTTTCACTGCACCAAAACCCATTCTCAAACATTAAACTAGTCACTTGAAACGCCCTTATCAAATACTCCCTGACTGCTGAGACTGCAGTGCATGCTCCCTGCCGATGGCAAGAAGAAGGATTCCAGTGAGCAGAGAGTTCCAGCTAAACGTGCCACAGTACAAAATGCCCCTGAGAGTCAATTGGATTCACTTCTCTTCATTCAGCACAGTGTGATAGCTGTTGGATTCAATAAGCCCGATGATCCTCTTGGTGGCACAAAAGCAACTAAAACTTTGTGTGTATGCAACTGAGAACAGAATTTCAGCTAATGACTAATTCCAAGCTGATTAACACTTCCTGGAATCCAGCCAAAATAGATGCTCAGAAGTTGTACAGAAATCACTGGGCATACAGAGTCCAGTTAGGACACAACTTGCCTTGCTGACTTCAACTCCTCCTGTCACTGCATGAAGTAAGTTAAGCTAGGGAGGTAGTAGTTTTACAGCAGTTACTTGGGTCTGCACAGACACTTTTCAGTATTATCGCTGCAGGTTGCAAATCAGCAGTTGGGGAGTGCTGATGGACAGAAGTAAATCATAAAAATTGCTCACTTCTACTCTCGCCAACAAAAGCCCAGCAGTGCACAGCACAGTGAACACCACAGAGTCACAGAGAATGTCTCTGACATACCCACTGGAACCACGTCCTGGTACTGAGCTCTGCTGACTGTATTAAATGTGCTAGATGGTCTTGGCAGAACTGGCGGTCCCGAGTGACGAGAGTCCTCTCCAACCTGATAAAGTGCAAACAACCACAATCAACATCTCTACACCAGCAGATGTTCTCTAGTACATGAAAGAGAGAACTCACATGGCTTCAAACTGAGCATGTATACACACTGTCCTCAGTAAGCACTGCAGCATCAATCAGTTGTGTTCCATGACATTGTATGAGATTCAACAAAGTCAAATGCTGTGTCCTGCACTTGGGTCACAATGACCCCATGAACGCCCTAGGTTTGGGGAAGAGTGGCTGGATAGTTGCCTGGCAGAAAAAGACATGAGTGTGCTGGTGACAGGCAGCTGAACAAGAGCTAGCAATGTGTCCAAGTGGTCAAGAAGGCCACCATTATCCTGGCCCGGATGAGGAACAGTGTGACCAGCAGTACCAGGGAACCAACCATGCCCCTGTACTCAGCACTGGTGAGGCTACACCTTGAATACTGTGTTCAGTTTTGGGCCCCTCACTCCAAGAAAGACACTGAGGTGCTGGAGCATGTCCAGTGAATGGCAATGAAGTCAGTGAAGGGTCTGGAGAACAGGTCTGGTGAGGAGCAGCTGAGGGAGCTGGGGTTCTTTAGTCTGGAGGAGACTGAGGGGAGACCTCATTGCTCTCTACAACTTCCTGAAAGGAGGTTGCAGTGAGGTGGGGGTTGGTCTCTTCTCTCCATTATTAGGTGATTGAATGAGAGGAAATGGTCTGAAATTGCACCAGGGGAGGTTTACGTTATTTCTTGCAAGCGTGGTCAGGCATTGGAATAAGCTGTCCAGGAAGGTGGTGTTGTCACTGTCCCTGGAGGTGTTCAAGAAAAGCGTGGACATGGCACTCAGGGACGTAGTGCAATTGCCATAGTGGTGTTATGATCTTTGAGACCTTTTCCAATCCAAACACTTCTATGATTCTATGAACTGATTGAACATTTATTGCTATTTTTAAGTAATAGTCCTGTTTTGAAGAGGGACTAAAGAATTCAATACAGGAATTCCTAGAGAGAGTCTTTTGCACTTCACTGACATCTTTATCCATAGCAAAGGTTCCAAAAATCAAATTCTGCTCCTTGATTACCATCTCTGTCACTTCTGTGCACTAATGGAGCTTCCCTACATTTGAACTGAAAATTAGTCAGAAAAACTGTAAGTAGAAAGATAAAGAAGCAAATTCATATTCAGAAAAGTAAATTAGTCCAAAAACACTACAAAAATGTTTCCTACAATCAGTCAGTGAAACTGTTCTGATTTGTGTGTACCTACTGGGATTAAAATAAAAATATTACATAGAAATGTTTTTTATGAACCACAATGTAAAATTGTTCCTGGTAGCATCTGTGATGTCAGGGCAGGTTTTCTGTGTGCTGAGGCTTCAGCCATTTCCACAGAGTTAGTATTTTCTATATGAAATATTGTGTTCAACGTCTCTTCACTCTCTTGGACCTTTATATTCACTTCTCCGTTCCTCTGCTGACATGTAACGGTCAGCATTTGAACTGCACTTCCAAACTTCAAAGAACTCTATAACATCTAACTGAAAAAGATCAAAGAATATAAAGGTTGTTTTTAAATCCAGGCTCTGAAATCACAAAGGGGCAAAAGTTTTGAGGTATCTCCTGAGATCTTTGTGCTCCCTGATAATACTCTCAGAAAAATGAAGAAATATTCCCTGCAGGCACAGTGCTGTAAATGGAACACCATTATTATTAGCTCCAGCTTCACACTGCAGCTCAGTTTCAGCTAAAAATGCATTCCTTGTACTGGTCATGTTTGTTTCAGAGCATCTCCTTGTCAAAACTGGGTCACTGGCTTCAGAACACCAACATTCATGGCAAGGTAAATCCAAAGAAAGTATCTTAAGCATTCTTTTCATTAAGGATTCATTTTCTGCAATTTCCGTACAAATCCTTGTTGCGGTGATTTTAAAAGGGAAGAACAGCTCCGAGTGGGCAATAGTTAAGTCATAAACATAGAAGGAGAAGTGGTGTTCAGATTTATACATATGCACATTAATTAGCACCATTACATCACTGTAATGGTGTAGGACATTGTGGTCTGCACCGCATCACCTAACTAACAAAAAATGCTATTTAAAACCATTTGAGAAATACAGCTTACACTGGGGCTGGGGAGTGGAAGGTGCAGTGGGTGACTAACCCATGTTCACATAGGATATGGCAAGATGTGCAGCCAGTGATGGGGTACTAACTTGCTGCAGCTCAGCAGAAGCACTGTTAGGCAAGTGGCAGAGAAGATTTATACTGTGTTTGACATAGACCTCTGGCAGGACTTCACCTGCCACAAGACTGAACTATAAGAAGCACCAATCAGAGTATTTCTCTTGCAATTCTGAACTCATGACATGGCGCAGCCCCACCTGAAAAGACAACTTATGGCCAATGGTGTAGAGGTTAAGTAAAGTACAACTTAAGTCTAATTCACTGTGTATACACTTGCCCTTAAGTAAAAAGAAGTTACAACAGTGTGGAGATTGCTGATGAAAATGGTCCACAGTGACATAATCAACAGAATAGTATTGTCCATGTATTTCTATTTGGAAAGCGGAGATAAAGTACATGTGCCAATGGATACAACAGTCTGATAGGTCTCTAGGTGGGAGAAGTTCAGAAAGCTGCACATCTGAGTGGACACAAACTTGTGCACTTCTCAAAATTCTTTGCAGAGTCAAGCAGATAACAATACACAGTTTGACAGTGCTACAGATACTGGCAGTCTGTCATCAGATGCTCTCCTGTAGCTGATGGAATTACTGAACACCGTCTGGTGTTTTTCCTCTGCAGTCAGACATTTCAACAGCTAGCAAATGAGACCACAAATCTTTACAGGTGAGTGCTGTAAGCTTACAGAGGAATCATTCTCCTCACAAGACGGAGTTGCAAGCAGAACAATGTGAAAGAGGAAGATGCTGGCAGAGAAGGGGTAGACCCAGCTTACCTCCCCAGCACTGTGGCTGCGCTGTCTCGTTAAGTGCTGGCGATGGACTAACGCACTAGTGGGCCTGCTGCTCTGCAAGGGGAGCCGGGGGTCAATGAATGTGGTGGTGCGTGAGTTGTGGTCAACAAAGAAAGCCTGGAGAGGGAAGAAGAGAAGATTTAGAGCAAATACTATTTTTCAGTGTCAAAAGTTAACATCTGTTCAGAATCTAGGTTCTGTTTTGTTGATGTGAGGCTTTGGAAAGATCTTATGCGCATTAATGTGACTTGGGTTTCCCTTTGGTGGAACAGGGATAAGAGTTTTCCATTTTGCCAAAGGGATCTTTAATGCCATGCCTCATTCATGCCCTTTGAAATTCTCAGCTGACCAGACTAAGAAGATTGCCAAGAAAACTTAAATATTAATAGAAGTAACCCTGGTGTATTCTCCCTTTCATTCCCTCATGGCATTAAGTGGCAAAGTCACTTGCTGAAAGCAAGGTCACAGGAGCCTGTGTGCCAGAAAATTAAAATCTCATCCAATTCTGTCCAATCTATACCAAAAAATTTCTAAGCACTGAAATTTAAACTCTTTCCCGTGTTAGTGTTGCACTTGGAAACCAGCACTGCTCTATTTCAGCACATTTGGTTTTTTTCAGAAACAGTTCTGGGAATGTAGAAGTGGCCAAAAAAAATATTCTGGTTTTGAGCAGGAGAGTTACAGGAAAGTAATATCTGGTTTGAAGAATTAAGAGCTCTGGACTAGCAAAGAGGTGGTCAAGGACTGTGGGAGCCATTTCTGTGTTTGGACACCAATGAGGTACTCTGACCACAGTTTCACAATTTGGCCCTGCAGTACCGGCAAAAGGAACATCCTCACCTTCCCCCATCCTGACCACTTGTCCCAGCCCTTGAGCGTCCTTCCTCCCTCGTGCTTTGTATTGGCACAAGTGTTTGTGTATCCAGGCTGTGAACCTATCTGGGCAGCTGGTTAAGTCAAAAATTACTTTTTTCGGTCCTCTGCCTGCTGGTCAGCCCACCAGGGACAAGAGAAAAGCAGAACTGGTTCTTCTGGCAGCTACACCAGCTTACAGTACTACAGTACCCATGAAATGACTGTTTTGATCTGCTTGGTATGGCCAGATCAGAGAAAATGCAGTTCACACAACTAACTGTTCATGAAGGCAGGCAGACAAAACAGTGTATCATTCTATGCAGAAACTAAATACTATGTATTGTGGTGGGAGAAGACATTCATATTGCCATTTCCCAAGAGAGGAGAAGCATACGAAGGGACACTGAAGTTGCACAGTCTCAGTAACACTGCAGAAAGCCTCCTTAAAACCCTAACAGTGATTGTGTATATCTATAGCCTGTGCCTATGAGCAAGGAACCACATCGCCAGAGCAGTAAGGGAGAACTCTGGTTTGATTATCTAACATAGACTCAGACATGAAGTGAAACTGACTGCTCCACAGGTCAGAAATTATCATGTGTATGCAATAAATGCAATTTCAATTGCAACATCTGAGTTTGGTGCAGGATGTGTTCACCTTGACAAATCATGACATAATCTGCAGCACAACTGTGTCTCTCTATCTGCTATTTTATCTAGTCTGGTCTATGTTTACTTGGAAGATGTGAAGCACTTTCATTAAAACAAAAAGGTTGATTTCATTAAGTCAACATTACACTGTAGAACCACTCGGAAAGAAAAAGACAGTGATTCACTATAGAAGAAAGTACTACCCAGAGCTATGCTTCACAGCCCTTTGAGTTCACACAGCAGTCTAATATTGGAGGCAGTGTTCTTCAGCATTACATTTATATAAACACTTTAGTGAAAACATTAACTTATGGAAATCATGTCTCATTAATTATGAATGCTTGCAGGCCAGCAAAATAAAGGATGTATCACCAATGAAAGCTTGGGTGAAGACAATCAGTGGAGCTTCAAGGCTTTGTGCTAATCTGGACGTTGGCTCACAGGTCAAAATAACGTGTGGCTCAGTCTCCTTTCAAAAAGATTCCTCTCATAACTCCTGTCTAGCTATAAGCCATAAATTTGTGATGCTTAAGGAGAGTGACACAAGATGGGTAGTGGCAAAACTACATTCAGCCTGTTAAGCACAGATAGTTTCCCAAGTTACCTTCCCAATTAAAGTCTACAAAGCTTGCTAAAACACATTCCCTTCAGACTGAAGACACCAGTAATTGATGACAATTGATTCTTTCATTAGTAGGAAAAAAAAACCAGAAGTGTCCTAAAATATCTTCTTGTGTCTTGACAGATCTTGTGAAAATACCATTAGAAAGCACAGGCATTTGCACCTGGCTTTAAAATACGAATCTGTACTCACACATAGTGCCACGTGCTCTGGGGTGCTCATCTGTATTGTACACGTGAGCAGAGGTTCCCAGGTAGCACGGTAGACCTCTCTAGCCTAAATGCTGCTTCCTGTCACTGCCTTTTCCAACAATCTCCTGCCTCCCTGTGGCCAGTGACTGATGAAGGCTCATCAGTAATGCCAATCAGAAACTACATCCTAGACATGATGGACTTTCCAGGGATAACTGCATGCCGAATGTATTTTATCTTCTATAGAGAACACACTGAGGAATCAAAGAGGGGTGGACAACTGGGTTTTACTCTGAAGGGAGTTTAGATTTGGTCTCTCCAAGCACTAGTCTTACCATGTACTGACCATCACCTCTCAAGCGCTGAACAGCGTTTTCTATGGCCACAAGTGCTATTTGTGACACAGACAATTCAACGTGATGAAAATGAACAATACTGACAAATTCACAGTGAAGAAAACCCAGGGGGGCTTTACTCAGCACTTCCTCTTTTTGGCTAATGCTATGGTGGTATCATTGTAACCAAGTATCACACCAAAAATTCAAAAGTCTCATTCTCTCTACAGAATGCCTATGGAAAACTGCTGTACTCTGCAGGAGAAAACTGGCTTCTGAAGAACTGGACAAAGAAAGGATGACTTAACTCAGAAAAGAGAGAGAAGGCAAAGAACAAAGGTCTGCACAAGTGCACATTCCTAACTGTATTTCTAATGAGAAAGCACAGTGCTTTCCAGAGGAAATCAGTTCAAGAAAACAAGTCTCAGGCACTTCTCCCAGTCTTCAGTTTGGAATTTGACTGTAATCTTTTCAAACATCAGATCACATTTTATAGGGACACTCACAGCTAACCATACCAAGACTGATAATGTAAGTACTGAGGAGCTTAATATGCCTGTAATCCTAATTAAGAGTTGGAAGCGCCAAATAAAAAGTGTGGGGAGGGGGTAACTCCCAAACCTTCACATACATTTTATTTGTGCACCAACGTGGGGCTAATTAAATTTGATTTATTGCTGGTTCAGTCTGGAAGTCATGGAGTTTATGATGAAGCTATTTTATTTTCTGTTTTCTATCTGTTACCCGATTGCTGCCTGGTTTTTCTATAGATGGCTGACAGCAAAAATAGGCTCATTGCTGATGGATTTAATGTGGAGAAAGCTTAAAAGGATGGTTTGGGGTTATGGTGATTATCTTTTTGGCTGGATTGGTTTTAATCTTACCGAAAATATTACCAAATCTGTTTTTAATGTGTCAGGAAATACTACAAATGGAGGGATTTATCCAACATCTCTGATGAGAGAGACTCCCTTACCTATTGTTTTGGTTAGTGTTCCCAAACAATTCTCCAGCAAGCGTATGAGTGAAGTAGACATCATGATGTTTTCCTTTCACAACCTATAGTGTAAGTTTCTCTATTAAAATATTCTAATTAGCCTCAAACCAGCACACTCACACAAACTGGTGGTCTTATCACTTCCTCACATGGTAATTACAGTCTATTTTTAACCCTCCTTGTGCACAAAGAAGATAATATTCTAGATATTATACACACATCCAACAGAGTGATCAACCCCAGTGCTACCCCAGTCTTAAGTGCATGCATTTTATCTCATAAACTGTCTAGACCCTACTTAGCATTTGAGTGGAGGACTCACCTAGAAAAGTAGCTTTAAGAAAAAAGCATGCAAATAATGCACCTTAACAAATCCCCATCAAGATTTTGAGGCTCAAGAATGACAGAAAAATATCTCAAAGGAAAAGACAGACTGTTACGAAAAAAAACTAATACAAATGTTTGAATAGTAACTAAGTAAAATTCAGAAAACTAACTAAAAATTAATAACGTAACTTTGGATCTAGACTATCCTAGGAGCTCACAGGCAAAACTCCACAGCAGTTTGCTGAGTGCCTGCATTGACACAGGAGGCAACTCTTCTCAAAACAAGTTTTGAACATCTGCAAGTTATAGAATTGTAATTTTTCTAGCAGTTTTCCCTTGTCTTATTATTAAGTGGATGTTAATCAATACCCACTTATCAGTCTCCTCCTCCTCTCACGTAATGCTGTCGGTATAGATGAGAAGTTCCAGCCCTCTCTTGGCAAAAGCAGAGGAGGATGCACGCCTTTTACACTTGCAGAACTATTCATTCTCATGCTCTTGTTAAGAGCAGCCAGCCAAGTCCTGACATGGCAACACCCATGACCAAGCGCTCAACAGAGGCAGCCACTGGTACATTACAGTTACCTTGCCCTGATGGTCATGTTTCATCTCCCATCCCCTCGGTAGCTCCAGCTGTTTGTTAGCAAACATGTTGAGGAAGCCCACCAAGTCCCGGTTGTGCTGGTAGCGCTCAAAGTGGTGGGTGTCCCGCCGGACTTTGGTGATCATGTGCTTCAGACACGTGTTGTTTGTAAACATGCGGTAGGCACTCTGGGAATGAGACAACAGGAAATGCTGTGAAAGGAGAAGGTTCTCTGTATGACAAAAGACTAGATTTCCACTGTAGACAGATCACCTCACGGGCTGTAAAAACCTTAAGACATGCCACAACAGCATGAAGATATGGTTCTTTAGGGGAGGATTTTGGGATAAATGTTTGACGTTTCTAATTTTGCTTCAGATGTACAGAGGCTGATGACTGACTGACTTCGGCAAAGCCTGAAATACATGACAGACTGCACTCACCACACTTGTCCTGGGAACTGTAAAGAATCTTGCAGCATTAAAAAAAAGCTTTGAAAGCATTAAAATTGCTTTCAAAGGAGAGATCTCCTAAGTATTTTCTTATTTCTGGAGCAATGAGCTAAAGGCAGCCATAGAAGAAAGTAATGATGCTGGGAAGTTTCTTCAGGAGAGCTTCTAGAACAGATCACAGCCCTACAGAAAGGCTGTTTTCATTTACTGATTTGTCCAAAATGCCCTGTCATTGCATGTTCATAGGTAACTTATATTTAAAGTAGGAGAGAAAAAGGAAAACTTTAAACAAAAGGACATGGGGAAGGCTGAGGTGTTCAATGACCACTTTGCCTCAGCGTTCACCACCAAGAGCTCTGGCTGTACCACCCAAGATCCAGAGAACAGAAGTGGAGAGTGCATAAAGGAAGATCTGCTCACTGTAAGCAAAGAGCAGGTTTGAGACCATATAGAGAACCTGAAGGTGCACAAGTTCACGGAGCCCAGTAAGATCCACCCACAGGTCTGAGTGCACTGGCAGATGAACTTGTCAAGCCACTGTCCCCCACACTCGAAAAGTTCTGGCAGTCTGGTGAAGTCCCTGCTGGCTGGAAAAGGGGAAACATCAACCTCATCTTCAACATGTGAAACAGGGAAGAATCCTGGAAGCTCTAGGCCTGTTGATCCGACCTCTGTGCCTGGCACAGTCATGCAGCAGATCCTCCTGAAGGCCTTGCTAAGGCATATGGAAAATGAAGAAGAGGTGATTGGTGGTAACCAACATGGTTTCACCAAGGGCAAATCATGCCTGATGAACTTGCTGGTTTTCTGTGATAGTTACAGCATCAGTGGCCAGGGGAAGAGTTGCTGATGGCATCTACCCGGACTTGCGTAAAGTATTTGCCGCTGTCCCACATGACATCCTGGTCACCTAAGTGGAAAAGCACGGACCTGGGGGGTGGGTCACTGGCTGGATAAGGAAGTGGTTGGATGTCCACACTCAGAGAGCTGTATTCACCAGCTCAGTGTCCAAATGGAGACCACTGATTGTCTCTCACCCTCTGCAACGAGGGTACTACTTTGATTAATAAATTACTTTTGTGTCACAAGTAAGATATGAGGAATTGAGGGAGAACCAAAACCTGAAGAACCCATGACCACAGCTCCAAAATCCCCAGAAATTATGATGGGTGTTTGAATTTACCTAGCCTCCCTGAAGCACTACCAGTATCTCAGCAACAAGATGCAAGCAATACCTTTGCACACAAGACAATTGTATTTACAAGCGCACATTTATCAAAGTCTTTCAGCTGTAGATGCTATACTCACAGGGTTAGAATGCAGCACTGTAAAGAACTCTGGGCTGATAAGGAATTTCACAGGGGGAGACTGGAGCAATAAAGTAAGTCTGGATCTGGAGGTAGAGTGAGGCAGCACATTCTCTCTTCGAAAATCTAACAGTAAAGTGAACAACAAATCACTTCTAGTAACTACCACTGCTACAAACAACCCTGCCCATTGGAATCACACAAGCAAGCAAAACATTAGGTACAGAATCATTTCAGATCTAAGTATTCACCATGTAAGTGCACCCGAATCTCTCCTTACACAATTTTAGTTCACTAACTTCTACTTGTTGCTTTTGGTGAACAATCATTAACAAGGAAAATCACATCCAGTTATTTGGGTTACAAAGTATATGCCTGTGTATAAGATGGAAGGTCCCTGTAACAAGCCTATATTGCTGTACTGCAGCTCTATCAGGTAAGATGTTTTTTAAACGTTAACTAATGGATATAAAAGTCATGGTAGGTTTAAAAACGTTTCATTCTTCCTTTAAAAAAATAAAGAATTAAAAATCAAATCACTGCCATTAGCACAGCCCTAATCTTGGCACAGTATTTCAGCAGCTTATGCAAAGAAACAGGTTGCCAAGGAAGTACTTTCCACATTTCAACTCACAGAAAACATTCGGGTCTTGTCCTGGCAACTTCAGAAGGGCACTGATTTTTCAACAGTACCAGGAACTGAACATACACGATGAGGGACACTTGCTACAACATTGAACTCTTTCAGACAGACTTTCAGGGTGCAGAATTCAGTTTCTACCTTATGCCACTCTCATTGAACTATCTACAAAATAAGAGCTGCTTTAGAGGGGANAAAAAAATTTTTTTTTTTTTTTTTTTTTTTTTTTTAACCTGCATTAGAATGGTGAAAGTCTGATTCTTCTCCAGCTCCATCCACGGCATTTGTATGCTCTTCAGGCCTCTCATTAGTCATTGTTCTTCGGATGCTCTGGTATCTAGGGTTAGAAGACTGAACTTTATATATAGGATGTGGCAAGTATGATCCAGCTTTGGGTCCAAAGGAGTTTGCTCATCTTTTCTGCTAGGAAAGGTAGCATACAGTGACCTCTAAATTCTCCATTAATGGCCTTTAGAGCTCCTGAAAAGCACTCTTTTTTGTTGTCTTTTTTAAGCCACACAGCTTCTGAACATGGATGGGATACAAAAACCCCAGAAACCTCTATCCAAAATAAAGGGAACAGACATATTAAAATAAATGGACATGGCCAGTAGCAGCTGTGACCCTGTTCTCATGCTCACTCTTACTATGGTGAGCACAGTTTTGCAAGTACACAATGGACCGCTCCTTACAGCCTCCAACACCAGCGGTAATCCTTACCGGCGATTCAGTTGTTCCATTTGCTGTATGGAGTTTGACCTCTGGAGAATCTGGGGAGCTGGGGGGGCTGTGGGTCGCTGCCATGTTGTTGTCCTGTTCACATGGTCCACATAAAAGATCCGTCCGTGGCTGTCAATTCGAGCCTCCCAGTCTAAGGAGTAATAAACCACCATGAACTGCGGAGGGTTGGGGGTTCATTCAGTTCTTTAGTTTAGCTCTGCCACTTATGTAACTAAATCTACTCTTTCAACTTCTGTTTCTCTTTTACAGGGTAAGTTCAGCACAGAACTTCCATACTGAAGAGAAATGGTTTTCCCCCGTTTTTCCCCACTAAGAAAATTCCCCACTGTATGTGAGGATCTGGGGAATCTGTATCTAATAATTTCTGTTCCTTTTGTTGGTCTATTTCACACTAACCAGTAACAGTCTCAGAAAACCCCCTTGAAGATTCCAGGACGTTTAGTCTAGTTCTCTTGGCTGGAAGGTCTAACCCAAGGCTTGTTCCAGTGCAAAATGCCAATGCTTATGATAAGAACCAAACATCCTGCAAAGCCTGGCACCTGCCACAGTTTTTCCCCAGCTAATAGCAACAGTAATAAAGAAGATGCCAGTCCTGGGTTTACATGCATAGGTAATGATCCCTCCAGCAAAGTACTTCATCTATTAAATGCATGCTCCAGAACTGACAACTATGCAAACATCAGAGGAAATTCAGGTCCTTGCACTAGTGGCAACAATCATGCTGTGCACTGATTTTGCAATAGCAGCTACTGTACTGGACATCAAGACCATGGAGACACACCAGGCGAGCAGAGGGACCTTTCCCCAACCAATTCTGGTTTCTTAGTGTTCAGCAGCAAACAGGTGCATCACAACACCTAGGCCTTAATTATTTGGCTTTTTGGTTAGAAACACTGCATGCCTAATAACTGCTCATAAAATATGCAATATCCTAAGACCATGTCTGGGAGCCACATAACAATAAAATATTGAAGTATTTCACGCAGGGGAAGACATGCTGATTCTTGGGCATTCGCAACTGGAGAAAACATGCAAACCACTGAGCACATCAGTTTAAAAATGTCTTTGAGGGGTTTCTAGAGGGAACTTTCTATATTGCAAGTCCAGGTTGAAACATCAGTTACTGTAGTAATGTTTTTTTTAAAAAAAATCTTTAACAACTGCTGCTCTACGACAGTGAAGAAGAGCTAACCTCTACTGTAAAGCATTTAAACTTCAAGCTTTGTTACTGTAGAAGTACTTCCCATAATCATAGAATCATAGAATGGTAAGGTTGGAAGGGACCTCAAGGATCATCTAGTTCCAACCCCCTGCCATAGGCAGGGACACCTCCCACTAGTACAGCTCACTCAAGGCCTCATCCAATCTGGCCTTGAACACATCCAGGGAGGGAGCATCCACAACCTCCCTGGGCAACCTGTTCCAGTGCCTCACCACCCTCACTGTAAAGAACTTCTTCCTAACATCTAGTCTAAATCTCCCCTCTGCCAGTTTAAGCCCATTGCCCCTTGTCCTGTCATTGCAGGACCTTGTAAATAATCCTTCCCCAGCCTTCCTGCAGGCCCCCTTCAGATACTGGAAGGCTACTATCAGGTCCCCTCGAAGCCTTCTCTTCTCCAGGCTGAAGAGCCCCAACTCTCTCAGCCTGTCCTCATAATGATCTCTGTCTTCCAGGATGAAAAGTGACAAAAATGCAACTGAAACATTTTGTACAGAATTGTGCCCGGGAGACATGTAACAGTGTGATGATACTGAGGTGGTGGTAATTAACACAGCACACAGGACTGATTTGTTATATGCACTGACTGTAACAGAAGCAACAAGGAGCAAAATCTTCTCATCACTCTGGCTTCCCAAGGCACAGTTATTATGTCTGTATTCTCCTATCAGGTTCCTTCCAGTTGCCCTCTCCAATCACAGTTGAGTGGGCAGGGTCCCATTCCATACTGTGAAATAAGGATCTACTCATTTTGCAATAAATATATGAATTCCTGACTCCTTTAAAGCAATAGAGCTTTGCAACAGACTTCAGTTGGTCTAAATGTAACTTTTTGTAGCCTTTTTTCCTTTAAAGTAATGTTTGCCCTGTAGTTGTACAGTTTTTCAGTCCCTTCTTTTTCTAAACACTTAACACTACATAGATTTTCATTAACCCTAGTCTACGCAAGAGAAGCAGTCCAACGAGTGGGAGCAACGTATTTCTCATAATGCATTAGAGAAATTGCAGTTTATTTGCCAATTTAGGTGCATCTAAACGTGCAGGTTTATTTTAATTCAAAAAAATCTTTGCAGTGCCTCAAAAATGCAAGTCGAAGACACACATCTTTCACATAGTATGCAGTTTAAAAGTATGCAGTTAAAAATGCTGAATATTTCTTTGTAAATCATCACCATGTAAGAAGTATTCAGAGATCCTGGAGTGCCTGACACTTCTCCCATGTGCCTCACAGAGCTTAGCACCTGCACTGCATGCTGAAAAGGCAGCACAGTGTCTTCCTCCAGTCCCCCAGATGCCACTTAGCAGGTCTGGATTCACCAGGTGTAATTATCCTAACACATCCTGACAGTTTGTAGACTGAGAACAATGCCTTGTACAACACAGCATTAGACTTCGGCAGCAGCACTTCTCACTCAGAACTTCTCAGCTGTACATTCTCAGTCCTCATATTCAAAAAAGAAACACAATGAGGTTTCAGTAATGAGATCCAGGCAGTCTATTCTCCCAGTAAAGTATAAAGAACCTCACTTGGTGGCAGAGCCTCATCCACTCTCTGGTACCGGCTAACATCCTGACGTACCGAAGGCAGCGACCTCAAGGGCTGATGACCATTAGCTTGAGAACCTAGAAGCAAAATGCCCACAAGTTATTTTTCCAGCCATTGTGGGGAAGCCCTAGAGTTGTCTCTAAAGTAAACAAGACATGCTAAAGCTCCTGCAGGATTACAGTATTTTAGGCTCTAACAGTCACCTATTTGGCGGGCAAAAATAAAGTACACATACAGTCCTGAAAATGTCATCATTCGGCATGTGCCACATCCATCTGTGATCAGCAGAAGTCAGGGCATAGAAACAACAGCACGTGCCTGAGCCACATCACAGCAAGGGATGAGGACAAAGCTTTAGCTGGCCTCTGCACAAACCTTGCTGCAAGTGGGAGGTGAAACTGTCCACTGACCTACCTTGCTGCAGCTACACTGTGCTGGTGTAACCTGCTCCCTAATAGAGAGTCCTAAATGTCAGGAAGATGCTGTCAAATAAAGTAGTGACAGTGTTTGAAATAAATACCTATGTGATTCTTCCTAAAACAAAGAGAAGGCCTGAACAGATCTCAAAGCTTCTGAAATGGTACAAGACAGACACATTCAGAGCCCCACGTGGTTAGATCAAGTTCTTCAGGAATTGGAGTGGAACAGATAAAGTTGCTGTAAACAACCGGTTAGGGCCACATTTTTACTTTCAGTGATTTTAGTGAGAAATAATTTTCTCAACTACTAAAATAACTTTACAATTGTTAAGCTTTACTGTGTCAACCTGAGTAACACAGTCCTCTCCTTCCATGTTTCCAGTTGTGCTAGAATATGTCTGTACAGATAAGGAACTGGGAAAGAAGATAAAACTGCCTAAAAATGGGACTAAAAATATTTCCCCCCCTCTTTCAATTCCCCTTATGTTTTAATGCTAATACACAAGCATGCAGAAGTAAAGATCCAAACAAATTCTACTTTCCACTTTATAGTTTGGGGATTTTTGTCCCACTTCATTACCACTCTGATTAGCAAGCTAGGTGATACTGTGGAATTCTTTCCTCCTCGTTGTCCTCCTTCTCACTACTCCCTCGAGGATTAAAATACATCAAATTTCTAAATAAATACATCTTGGATATTTCAGATTTGATTTTTTTTGTTTAATCAGTCCTCTCCCAAAAGTATTTTGAAGGAGGGAATAAATACCAAAAGGAAGAAAAGATAATCCTGGGAGATAACAGTTGAGAAATGAGTATCATTATTTTCAGATGTTAATTTTTAAAATAATTTTTACTGACTGCAGAAAGGTCACTTCAGAAAGCACCTACTGCAGTTGTTACCTCCAGTAGCTCCTTCCACCTGTGCTGTGGCACCCTCACAAGCTGCTTGGGCTCCTTCAACTTCTTCGTCCTGAGACTGGCTGTTGGCAGCTGCCGCCTGTAGGTTTCTTCTTTGCCAGATTGCCCCTTGGTCTTGTAATTCACCCGCCTCAGCCTCCTGCGCATCCTCCTGGGGTAACTGCACTGCAGGCAGAGAAACAGAAGTTCCTGCAGTGTCCTGTGCTTCAGCACCTGGCTCATTTCCAGTTGCATCGGTGGCACAAGCTCCCTCCTCCTCCTCTTGTGAAGAGGAGGCAGGCGTCTCTGCAAACCGGGCGCTTTCGGAGGAAGAGCCCCGCATCTCGACGGACGAACGCCGCACCGTGGCGCTTTCGTTGCAGGAGCTGTCTGCTCCCTCCGCGTCGCTCTCCCCTTCCGGCCGGGTACTAGCCTCGCTGACGCTCTCCGTGCGAGCAGGGTCACTCTGCTCCGTTTCTGAAGACATCTGGGAAGGTTCAGACCCTTGGTCAATAGATTCCGTCTCACTAACGCCCCTTCTGCTCCCAGCAGCAGCATCGGCAGCTCCCACGTCCGCACTGCCAGGAGGCTGCTCTGCCTCCGGAGCAGTACACGACTCGCTGCCAGCCTCGGCTGCTGCTTCACTTTGGGAGCCTTGCAGGCTTTCATCTCCTTCTGGCTGAGACGGGGGAAGCTCAGGGGCAGGCTCTTGCTGGTCATCTGTTGATGACAAAGGAGCTTCAGAGGCTAAAGCATTCTCGTTCTCTGCAGGACCTTGCATTACCTGATCTGACAAGCAACTTAAACCATTCCTTTCAACACTTCGTGTAGCACCGTTAAGCATTACCAAACCACCATCATCTTCCAAGGAAGACGGAAAGCCCAGGTCTTGATGCAGCTCATGCTCTTCCTCATCTGAGTCAATGTGAAGCATAGCATTAAGTCTAGTGTCAGTAGGGAAGCTACTCCTCAATTTTGGGGAGGCTCCACGTGGACGCTCACTGCAGGCAGAGGTCCCGGGTCTGGGATGATTATTGTGTTCTATTGCATCCAGATAGTCATTTAGGGAGTCCTGACGACCTCTGGTTAGTGATGACCTTGATATACCAGAGGTCAGCTCATCCTGGTCTGTTTCCAAAGTTGTACTAGTCCTTAAAGGATGCCTCAGGACTGTTTCTCCAGATGATTCCTCAAGGACTGGACCATTGGAACACACTGTGGATGTGTCATGATGTCCTGCTGGCATGTCCTCATCATCCGAGGGGCTCCCCAAGTCTCCATTTACAGAGTTCACTCCTAGCAAAGTGCCAACTGTTTCTGGGGAAGCATCTGCAGAGACACAAAGCCTGAATGTGAAACACAAGGCAGTGGACAGTTCATTGTACTTTGCATCACAGAAGCAATATAAAAACACACAGCTTTTCAGGTGCTCACTTATTTCAATCAGATAACTAAGAGAAGAAAACACAATCAAATCAAGAGAAGCATTTAACAGCAATTACAGAGTAATTTATAAGATACAGAAAATTTAAAGGATGTCAAGTAGGACTTTGAGGATTCCTATTTTTCTTTCAGAAGCCAGAGCTCGGGCAAAGGGTCGGTAAAAGCAGCCTCACAACCACGGACTCTTTTCTACAGCATCTCTCTTGTATCCAAAAAGCAGGATGTACACAGTCAGTCAGTGACACCAGCTGTCACTACACCTCTATCTAGCAGCATGCAAGCCACCACCTGAGATCACAGGAGGAATCATAAATTGTGTATGGACATCAAAATCTATACACAACATTTATTTTGAGTTAATTTATAGGACTTTGCACTGCCAAGAATGGGAATATCCTTAAGTCCAAGACATGGTGGCTATGCTATGGTAAAACACAGAGAAGGAAAATCTCATCTGAGAGACAAAATGCAGACTGCCCACATGTAAATTAATTGGGCATAAGAGCTGGATAAGCTGTAAGTGTCTGAACTGATCTGTAAGAAACCCAACAGTGAGGTCAGTGAACCAGGCTGCCTGGCAATGAACAGGACTGAGGACAGAAGCACTTTTTAAATTGTGACAGAGCAAAAATATGAATGAAATACAGGACTATATGGGTATAAGAAACAAGAAGTTTGTAGTAAGTTAGAAGACAGAGTAGCATGTCAGTATCAAAGAGACGACAATAAGCTGAAATGGAAGAGAATCTAAAGTCACAAACATCTCAACAGACACATATGATGTGACAAACATGTAACTACCACCCACGTTCTGTTACTTGCTTTCAAAACAGGAACAAAAGGGAAATACAAGAATTGCCTAAAAGAAGCACGTACTCTATAACCAAAAGAGGTACTCTTGGTTCTAAGCAGGACAGTCCTGTGAGGGAGAAAAAGGACACAGTAATTCACACTAGAGCACAGCTGGAATCTTATTCCCAACTGCTTATCTCAGCCAAAGGTGATACAGAGCAAACACATTACAACGGGAAGTGAAACAATGCATTAAATTATCCATTCCAAGCAGAGTCATTTAAAATATGTCTAACAAAACAGGAAAACAATACACTGAGTGTTGGTGCTTTGGGAGTACCACTTCCAAAGCAGTGTCTGACATAATGAAACCTGGAATCCCAAGAAAAAAATCTGTAGTAGAGGCACCATACATGAAGTGTACTATCACAGATAGAAAGTGTGCTGTCCCATAGATAGAAACAGATAAAGTCTCTCTCCATACAACTGCCTGGAGGTGCAGATCATTGACATATTCTCACCTTCGTGAACAGAAGATGTGATTTCCACTTTGAACTGGAGATATCCACTTACATGATCTGCTGGGAGCCTTCTGCCAAGATTATAGCTGAGAACCTGGTCTCTGCAAAACCAAAGACATTTCAGCTGATTTTATTTTCCACTATTTGGTATCAGAGGTTCTTTTCAGATAAAAGTCATCATGGCAGAAGGTCATTTTTATTACAGTCTTAAAACCAGCCACATACTCTGGGGCTTGTGTGGAAAAGCACAAACATCACCAATGGTGAAACAGCCCCTTAGTTAACAAATAACCTAACAAACTACTTTTGATCATTGCCAAACAGAGACTGTGCCCCAGGAATTCTTAAATATCCCTAAACTTCTTCTTAAGTTCTAAAGAAATCAAACTGTAAAGGACCCCTTTCTCTAACCTCCTCCTTCCCCCAGTCCAAAGTATTTTTTAAAATCTTTCTTCCCCCTTGTCACTTTTACTAAAGACAAAATACTCAGTTTCTTCTCATTTTATTTCTCATTCGATAAAGCACTTCTGAATTCTTGTTTTGGAAAGGTATTAATTCTTGGATTTAACTTCAAATACACTTAAGAGTTATTGAATTCACTGGGACTCAAGACTTGATTAAGCACTTGCATCAGTTTGAGACTCATGATCAAATCCTAAGCTATACATCCTAGGCTATACATTCCTATTAGACACAGCCAGGATTCAGAGCACAGTTGGGACAGTTGAAGGGAGAGAAGACCTCCACAAGAAATTATTGCTATCTATGCAAATAAATGTATATCAGTACGAACCTCTCCCCTTTACTGGGAGCACTCCTACTACAATATGACTGACAGACTAGAACAAATAACATGTCATTACTGGAACAAGCTGCAGTACTCTGCATCTAAATGCAGGGCTCCAGCCATCTGCTTCACACCTTCAACATAGCACAGTGCTTAATTTCAAGTTCAAGCTCTTCTCAGTGCACGTTCTGTACAAAGGCCTCATTGGCTCATCCACTTCACTACACTACGGTCCCCTCCAGTAACCATTATGAAGCATAAAACATCTTAAAAGATTCTATGTGGTTTACATCTTTATATCAGCACAGTCAGCTACCAGAACACGAGAATAATTTTTTTTTTGCCACAGGTGAATTTTGAGTCCCCACAGTACACATTTCATGGCAAAAGGCTATTTCAGTAGTGCAGTACCACCAGAACTCTGAAAAGGAGGAGTCATGGCCTTGCAGTTCTGGCCAACTAGCTGAACAGGTATTAAATCTCTGATTCTTAAATTGATAATTAAAAATACCTGACCTGTAAAAGAAGTCTTGCAATAAAATCTACTTCTAAAAGATGTTGACACCACCCTGTAGTCCTGTAATAACTGTGTTTCTACCCTAGCTAGCCAGAAGTTAACAGGGTTTTTTGTGAAGTTAACATTTTTGTCTAAAGAAATAAAGCTGAGAACAGATTCTGGACACATATGTACCCAGAGGTGGGTACAGGCACCAGAACAGGGTCATAAATGCTGTTCTCCTCCAATCAAGGTTCAAGGCTATTAAATTTCCTATTGAATTCCTTACAGTGCAGTAGAAATTAACCAGTGTGTGCCACTAAGGCAGAAAGGCTGCTCAGCAACAGTTCCCTAGGTGCTGAGTCCCCCTGATGAGCAGAAGTCAGCAGAAAGAGTGCTCTCCTTTACCCAATTGCATGCCTCTCCAACAGCCTCTGAACTGGTATGGTTAACTTCCCAAGAAAGCGCTTGATGATGGGACGACTCTTGGCAAATTTGTCTTTAACCTCAATTTCCAGGACATCTGTTAGAAGTGCAACAAAAGAATATTTCTGGAAGGAAAGAACATATGTGACACCACATCAATACACCTTTATCCAACAAGTATGCAGGTAGTTACTACTAGCGTGCAGCAAGCTCCGAAAGCAACACCCTGATTACAGCAGTGTCTATATTGCAAAGTGATGTCACCATCAGTTATTAAGCACTGTGGGGTTGCACATGGAACCAGCCTCTTGGGAAACACGTGTCCTGTCACTGCTCCTTGAAATTAATTGTTCAGTAACAGGTTGCACTCCATAAAAGCAGTTTTGTGGTCTATGTCAGAAAGGAGAAAGTGATGTATTTCATCTTTAGGGTGGAACAGGTTGCCCAGGGAGCTGGTTGAATTTCCATCCATGGTGGTGTTCCAAAGAGGCAGTGATGTGGTGCTGAGGGACATGGTTTAGCACCAGCCTTGGAAGAGTAAGAGAATGGTTGGACTTGATGATCTTGAAGATCTTTTCTAACTGCAACAATTCTATTCAATAAATCTATTCTATTCAAGTGCTTCCTTCAATTTGGACAGTAGCAAGCAAAAAGAGAAGGAACCCTTCCTGTACTCTGTCACAGAACCATAGCCACATCAATGCAGAAGGAAGAAGAACAGGGTCTTACTCTAGGCTGTGCTTAGTGAACTTCACTTCCAACATCATGCCTGGCAATTTTTTGTATATATGAGAGGGAGTCAAAAAGTAAAAGTGCAATTCAGTGTTTTCAGGAGCACTGCAACTAATGAAAGTAAATTTTCTACAGATTTGCAAGCTCCAGCAGAACCTTCTTCTGTGCTTCAAGTCTTTAAATAACATGGTGCTAACTTTGAAAAGATTTCTTGATGCCTGGTAAGATCATTCTTCCACCTTTCCCTATGAGAGAACATTATCACAGTTCCTCTCTTCAGTGTAGCATCGCTTCATGCAGTTCATGAATACTTCATTGTTGATACCTGTGCTGCTCTGTCAAATCTGCCTGAAGACATCTGAGAGACTCAAAAGTGGTTCAGGGCAAACACACGAGCCAGCATGTTAGCAGATGCACACACATGTACAGAGTGTGTTGACAAAATCCCACCAGGAAAGTAAGCTTAGAAACCACAGATTTTTAGTTTTCCTCTAGATTTGGAGAAGTTTCAAATAAACAAGGAAAAAAGGATGATGTAACCCAATCATAAAAGATGAGGTCATCTAGTTATACTTCTTATTATCTGCCACCTTTAAAACTCCCTGAGCAAATCACACTAAGTATAATGCCTAACAGACACCTGGTTGGAGAGCTGAAGATTTACTGACGAAAGAACAACTCTTCTGTTCAGCTGTAGACATCAGCTAAACAGCCATTAAATTGGGTCAGGAATGAAAACAGCTGTTGGAGTTGGAATCCTGTGATAAACAGAATTTAAAAATGTGTCACTCGCAGTTTACTATAAAATCACAAATTATTTTGCAGAAAGGAGTGTATGCAAACCAGGATCAATTCTGCACCATGTGCTGGTTTGAGTGTAATAGGAATATTTTAATAGAGAAAATTATATTATAGGCTGTGAAAAGAAAAACAATGCTGATGTCTACTTCACTCATAGGCTTGCTGAGGTGGATAAGACTAAGAACACAAAACATAGATAAGTCAGTCATCTCTTGGGCTTGCAGACACTCTCGGCCTGTCTAGCAGCTTCTGTTTTTTCTCCTCTCTGCCAAGTAACCTCACTAACCACTTTCCTTCTAACCCCCCCTGTCTGATCCTCCAAACTCATCTTGCGTGTAAGGCAAAACCTGGGGTAAGGTACAGGGGTGGGGAGAAGGTGGAAGGGTGGTTGGGAGCCCCTCCTGGGGTCTCTGATTTCTGGGAGGGATGCTGTGTTTCTTTATTACCTTTAACTTGTCTATTTCTGTAACTATTCCTGTCTATAGTGTATATATCTGCTTGTACATTGTGCTAAGCTGTAAATAGAGTTTCGGTCCTTAACTTCCGGTCGGCTGAGTGTAGTCTGGGTGATTTTACAAAGTGTGGGGGGGTGGGGAACTCCCAAACCATCACACACCAGGAGGACAGCATACATAACGGGATCATAAGCTGCTGTCAAAATGTGGTTACAGGGAAGGAGCAGCAGTTAAAGGAAGCCGAGACAGTGCCTCTGCCAGTGAACATTATCACTTCTCTAAGAAGTTTCAAAATGAAGGAGAACTGGAGAAGAAAAAAGGGGGAAGTGAGAGCAGTTTTCTTTTCTTCTGCTGGATAGATGGATGGACAGACAGAAAGATGAAGAATCTGTTTAGAGTGTAGAGCTCAGACTGTTTGGTAAGATTTTAAGACATCCGCACATTTACACTCTTTTCCCTTAACCAAATGCTCCAGAGCAGTGCTAAGGCTGGCCCTGCTCTGTTCTGCTTTTTCCTGCTTGTTTGTTTTGACTGTGATTTGTGAGAACATTTTCTGAAGCCCACTCAATTTTCCTCTCTTCCCAAAGAACACATTAACACTCACCAAACACAGTGCAGACATCTGCTCATTACAAAATAAGCTCAGATCAAGGATGCTGCTTGCTGAGCCTGGGAGGGTTGTGGACTTGTGTCAGTGTTTTCACCTTGTCTCCCACACAAGCATTTCTCTCCAAATTTCTCTTCTGTACTCAGACCCTGGTGGGACTGAGTTCCTTCTCTTGAGCCCTGCACAGCTTACCAAATTTGGAAAGATGGTTTCTGTCAAACTGCCTTTTTTCGGTCCTCCTTGCTGAGTACTGCTGTAATGACTCCCCCAGTTTTCCTTTCTAAAGCAGGAAAAGGTGGAAAAATGACCATACCAAACATCAAGAAATGCTTCCTAAATGAGGACCATATTGTTTAAATGGTTCCAAGTACAGAAAAAGGTTCTGTCGGAGGTCGCTCAGAAGACCTGCAACCTTTGGGGCAAAAATCTACATGCAGTGCCTACACCTAACAGCCTCCATCCACTCTGCTTGATGGAACAGAAAGTTTGCAACCTGCTGTGCACAACAATAGTATCATTTCCAAATGAGCAGCTATTGCAATCACTAAGCATAAATGCCTCCTCTCGGAAGAGTTTTCTCACAACATATAATCCATTTTAATTAATTTATTCTTGCAGTTTCAAGAAATCCATAGGGCTATTGAGTGAGTTCAACTCTCGTTAGTAGGGAAGAGAATGAAAACCCCACAGCAGTGCCGATGAAATACACAGATGATAGCTGCTTCTATCCCACATCAGGGTTCCTAAAATTACTACAATTTCTGTGTCAGTTTAAATAAATAGCTGTAAAATAAGCCCACAGCCTTCAGAGAGCAGGGACTAATGCATAATGAGAATATACAAGGCTGGTACACAGCATCAGCTGGCAGACAGCTCTCAGAAGGGATACGTTACCTCTCTGTGCCAAACAGGGTTAGTTGTGTTACTGATGATAGTTGACCTTCTTTCCTGGCCATGATGAGCAAAAGTAGGAAATGTACTTTTCTTGCCTGGCTGAATGGACATCTTTAGGTAAGGATCTGGGTTGAAGAACATGCCTTTTTTAAGCCCAACTGCTCGAATATCTACAAAGAAGGAAGGAGAAATGAATTAAGAGAATTAAAGCCAGTTCACAAAGCAATGCATTCCTAAAATATTACCCAGGATATCAATCCATTATCCAGTGAAAAGAAGACAGTTTAAAAAGCCTTTTCCCATGAGAGTACAGGGAGGTTAGCTATCAACACCCTCATTTACTTTCTGAGCCTCCAGTCACTTGTAAAACAAAAAGCATGAACTTGTAGTTCACTTGCAAACCGGCTTCTCATTGTGTAAGGTACTTCCACTCAAACAGAAAACCTCACAAATAGGACATGCTCTGTTTCTAGGTAAGGGGAAGGGGCAAACATAAGAAGTTGTATGGCAGGTAATATACTGAACTCACACTTCGTTGAAGCTGAAACTTTCATAAACAACTTCAAATATTCATTATCAAGTTTGCTCTGGACTGTGATGCACACTTTCTCACAATTTAGAAGGTGAACATAAAAGGAAGCAAAGACGTCTGAAAATGCTTCTTCCTAAATGCTCCCTAAAATGTTTATACCTCAGTATTGCAGTCCTTGCAATCATAAATAATTTTCTCAGCTGCATATTCTCACAACCTAGGGCTTTAATTACAGCTCAAGATTCAACAAGAACAAAGAAGTGGTATTTGGTAATCTAATGTAATGCAATGTAACTGATGTTAGGTATTTCTCTGTTTAGGTTTGCTGAAGTATAAGATTTGTGTCTTGCCTCTTTAGGCACCCTGACATGCTCTGCATGCAGGTTTCATAACTCTAGTGCAACAGGCACATCCATACTTGGGTGAGCACTTTACAAATCCAGGCAAAATTCACTGCACTGAGATGAAATGTCATGCCTGTGGAGACAATAAAAACGTTTAAATCCAACGTTCAAAACTCAGTTACACAGTAGAAATACCGTGAAAGGGTAACTGCCTTTAAAAGCAACAATTTCACACATGCAAATGAGCAACCAAAAGATGTCCTGGGAGATACATTACATCAATACACCTCCCAACATTCCTTTAGGAGGCTCCTCAGGGTGAGTCACAACCTTCGGTTAAAAACACAGATTATTTCTACCCTGCTACAGTACCTTACCAGCTTTTTCGCAGATAACCGCACCACATTCATCTCAGAAAGCAGGGGTTTTTTTCCTGCTCTACCTCTACAGTCTCTAGATGTTTTCACTGTCAGCTCCTCAAGGTTCATAAACACGATCTTTCTGTCTTTTCTCAAGCTGAATGTGTTTTAGTCTCACACAAGACTTCTCATGGAATAAAGTGAAATCAAAACAACTAAGACTGGTAGACCACACCCCTGCAGCTATTTTGCTGTGGTTGACAGCAGAGCTCCAAGTAAAGATTTTTTTTCCCTTTCTAAACCACTATTTTCAGTCATTGATTTTTTTACTACTTCAAAGTGATGTAACCATTCTGCATTTTATTTAGAGGTTAAATTTTCCACTTTTTAATCTGAGGTAAGCAGTCTCTTGTGCAAACTGGAAATTTCTCTCCTAATTTTTTAATGCAGAGATGCTACTCATCCATATCTTCCACTCTTGGAAATTCATGATTCTGTTTTTTTTTTCAAACACAAGTTGTAAAGATCTGACCTCTTTGAAGCCACTAGAGTGTGCTCATACAGAGGCTAATGAAGAAACACATCTTCGATGTCAGTTAGAACAGCATTTGTAAAAATAGAGAGTACAAAAGAGATTAGTATTGGGTTTTACCTGACAGGGTAAAGCTGACTAACTTCCTCGAGTGCTGGGCTCCAGAAGCACCTTCATCCGTGCCTTCTACTCCCATCTGAAGAGAAGGAAAAAAATTAAATACAGAAGTTGTTGTCTGCTTTGTACATGCTTCAGGATGATAGTGCAGCTGTACGGTCGTTTGCAGGGAAGAATCTGACCAGCAACTGACTATTACCACGGACAGGCAATATTCGCGTCTACAACAGTATCTATGTGATTTATCCTATGCACTGTTAATACATCAGGACTTGGAATCCTCCAAGCAGAACATGTATAGGCTGACAGACATGCAGACACTGTGAATCAGAGCAAAGTAGGCTGTATTTTGTTATAGGTTTCTCTTTTGTAAGAGAAAAATCTGTGTCATGGCCTGGCAATACATATCAGATCACTGAGCTGGCCAGTCACAGTATGTGTAACTTCTGTCACTTTCCACAAATAGATAATTTACTGTACGACAAAAAAAGCAAAGAGATCAAAGAAAGACTAACAAAACCCTTCAGTTATATGAACAAAAACTCCTTTTCAACAGAAAACTTCATCAGATACCTAAATATGAACGTGGTCTAAAACCTTAGCTTCACAGATGTGCAGACTGGGTTTCTAATGAAATTCCTTGCTAGGCAAAGCACCGCTTTCAAATAAAAAGTTTCTCTTCTATTAATGTCTTACTAATGCCTGGTTCTTTCAGCTAGCAGAAGCGTTTGTCCTGCAATCCAGTTGAATAATCTGTCATGAATGGAGCTCTCAAATCCAAAAGTTCTCCAGGTAGGCACTGCACTCACTCCAGGGCAGAAGAGGTGACAGCCTCATGAAAAAGCTGCAGCCAGACAAGGTGTTGAGGATTAAACACTTGTGATAGAACAGAAAGGCATTTGGTGTTTTGAACAATATAAACACGAGATGCAGAAAAACTTATGCAGGTACGTGTGTAGATGAAGTATGTGAAGTAGTTTTGAGCAGCCGAAGGGTTGTTTGAAGTTACCAGTTTTGTAAAGGATTCTGGAGCCATGGTTGGCACAAGGAACCTGCTTTGCCTTAACTGTATTAAGTTTTCAAATACTTCCCATGATGATCAGCAAGCACACTGGGATTTCACCAGAATTATCAGATAGATGGAATTCCTCCCACTGTAAAACTCAAGTACTTCATAGGCAATAAAGTGGTGAAGAATAAGCAATGGTGTTGATGCCTGATGTTCCCATATGTCCGTGCCTGAAAGCACTTGTCAACTCATGCTGCTGGCTTCATGATGAGCCTTGCCTCTCAGGGCAAGACATTTCATAGAATCATAGAATCATAGAATGG
>VWZE01024336.1:26399-42164 GCA_013396675.1 Eubucco bourcierii | reverse complement strand
CTTCACAGCTGCTCAGTGCAGACTAGCCAGGGCTGCAAGTTTCCCATACAGACCACCACCTGCAAACAGAAAATTCATACTGAGCCATGTTATCATTACTGGATTTACAGAAAAAAACAAAATGAAACAAAACAAAACAAAACAACTAAAATTGTCACGAATTCAGCTAACATACAGCTCACAGTCCACACACCTGGCTCCTCTTTGGGCAGCCACACAGCCTCCTACTTTTGGGACTGCATTGTCAATGAAAGGTGACAAATCTGGTTTCATGGGTCATTCAATATGCTAAGTAGATGGTAGCTGGGAAGTTGGAGACAGAGGTATGTAAACTCCCTTATTACTGAAATGTATAATTCTGTCTCTATCTACAAAAATATTAAAAGATAGATGTTCACATGCAACTCCAGAGGCTTATTAATTAGGGGTTGGAGGAAGGGAAATATGAAAAAGTTTGGTATCTTAATGCTTTCAGGTACCAAAATTTCTCTTAATCTTTAGTGCTACTGCTCAGGTCTTTATCTTCTGAAAGTTCAGTAAAATATCTCATTAAATTCCAGACCTGATATGTACTGCAGCACAGAAGCAGCTGCTAATTTTGAAGGAATATTTGTGTTAACTACTGTGTTCTGTGGAGACATAACATAAAGAAATGCATTCAGGAACTCAGTTCTCTATATTGGCAGTGGGAATTGGGAGCATCACTGAAAGGAACTGCCTCTTATTCATTTCTAAAGTTTAATTTTATTAACAGATGTAAATGAAACATTAAACAAACGTAAAAGAAAAGGTGAAAGAGAATGAATTCTGTGTCATCATGGGGTTCTTTAGTTTAAACATCCCACTAAAAATAACCAAAAAATCTTTGGGCATCCAGTGCGTTTTATCTTGGACTTATGCTACACTGTAATGAAAGGCCTTGCAAGGCAATGGCTAAACAAACCACCTTAAATCTTCATTATTTTCACATCAGCCACACATTTCCTCAAAAATCAGGTCTAATGTGTTTGGAGTGCAAAAAGAACTATGTTTTATTAGGCAAAATCCCTTTTATATACAGGGAATTGGATCAATTTGACCCTGATTCTCTCCCTCCGCTCTATTGTTCCACTACTTCAAATAGCCAGCCCTTGGCATTATCTTAAGGAAGGAGCTGGTTGAACTGCTCACCTGGCACTTGTCAGTTATGGGTAATGTTGGCTTCAGTCAGTCGTCTTCACGTATAAGTGAGCCATGACAGACAGACTAGTGAACAGAAAAACACAGTTTACTGCAAGTAACCTTGTGTTAATGCAACAAATGTTAAAGTCTGCTCCCCAGGAAAACAACTTGACATACGTAACAGTAATACGCTGGAACTGTTCATTTCAAAATGGGAGCTTTGTGGGGAGAAGCAATTAAAGGGCTATATAATTATAAATGCTGCTTCTGATCTGCAATGTGAGATAATGAATGAGACTCCTGCTTGTGAACAGAAGATGTTGCTGTGTACAGAGAATTGCAGTGGCTTCATTGTGGCATCAATTCTTTCTTAGAGAAAGGCGACACACATCTTGAGTGAAATCCCCTATTTTTTCCCATTTTGGGTTTGTCGTTCTTTCTGCTTGCCTAGAAATCAGGAATCTCAGAAAAATACTCCCTTCAAGCCAGAGAGTGAAAACCACAATTTGAGCACAGAGACCCCTAATTAGAAAAAATTAAAACTACTATAGGTTTATTTCTCTCCATGTGATGTCACTGCAATGCTTCTATGTACAGTGCGGGAAGAAATGTTAAAAAAGGAAGGATGGGAGGAAGAAAACGTTTCTTCCTAAAGCAAATACCATTTTCAAAGCAATTTACATAAATGTCTCTCTTGTGATCTTTTTATTTATAGTCCCCAAGTTTCTAATTAAATACTAATTAATACTATCACCAGAATTGCCTCCCATCCTCAACTCTCCTTAGTTTTGTCGCTTTGATTAATGCATAGTCTTTTATTAACTTATTTAATAAGCTGAGGTGCCTCATGACAAACCATATTAAATTATGCCTGTAACAGTGTCATTACTGAGGAAAAATTAAAAAACCTTAAACTTAATAAAAATTATCTTCAATAATGTTAAAGTTTTTTTCATTGGAACCTTCAAATATAGAAATAGTGGCTTTGTTTGATTTATTGTACATGGAGTAGTATAAACTATTCGTTAATAAAATGTATATCATCATTTAAGCTTGATCATTGACAGTGCTTCTGTAGCCCTGGGTGCTTATTATTTAACTTTGGCTGTATTTATGAAGATAACTAATGTTCTGGCCAGACAGGGACTAAAATACCCACTAGAACATGATAATTAGGAGCATGAATAACATTTAGGTGTTGTGTTTTACTCTTTTAATTAACTGTTTTGTTTTCCAGCTGAACTGGATACAGAGGAAATCAGCACCTGTGGACTATGATCAGTTTGCATGAAGTAATTTGACAGCATCAGAGCTGACCAGAAGTTAGCACCGTGTTCCGGTGCAGAATGGCGATTTGTGGCTGGGGCAGAGGGCTGCAGTGTCACAGGAGTCTGCTGCCCTCATGTCAGTAAGAACAATCTCTCTCTATGAAACCTAAATCTCACCATCTTCCTTCCTATCCCCACTGAGAGGGGAGTGGGGATGAGATCCCACAAGGAAGCTCCCGTGACACAGAGATGAGGAATATGGAAATGCCAAGTTTGTGGGTAATGAGGATACTTGTAAAGATACCATGCAGAAAGTTGCAACCCGTTGTCAAATTGTGAGGGGTGATGGGCCACCACCATGCTTCAGGAGACCATTACAGAATCACAGAATCAATCAGGTTAGAAAAGACCTTTGAGATTATCAAGCCCAACCTTATATTATAAGCCAAATACTCAACATTATCTGATCAACTAAATCACGGCAATAAGTGCCACATCCAGTCTCTTTTTAAGCATCTTCAGGGATGGTGACTCCTCCACCTCCCTGGGCAGCCCATTCCAATGGCCAATTACAGTTTCTGCAAAGAATTTCTTCCTATCATCCAGCCTAAACCTCCGCTGGCGCAACTTGTGACTGTGTCCCCTTATTCTGTCACTGGTTGCCTGAGAGAACAGTTCAACTCCCAGATGGCTACAGCCTCCTTTCAGGTAGTTGTAGACAGCAATCAGGTCCCCCCCTGGGCCTTCTCTTCTCCAGGCTGAAGGCATGCAGGCTACCTGGCTGCCAGAGGACACAGGGTTCTTTGAGCTGCAGTACTTCTGCTTTTTTGGTTTCCACGAGACAGTAAGTCTTGAAACAGGTTGGAAGACAGCAGTTCGTTTGCTTCCAAAACTTGCTTCTTCCTCAGGGTTATTTTCATAGTGTTGTATTTATTATTTATTCAAATTTCCATTAACTAGGAACTCCCTGGTTTTTCACTGATGCGGGCCTTAAACAGCACATGTAGATATCAGGAATGTAGTCTTTTGATTGGGAAAGCAGTGTAGCCCCTCCTTACACCCAATTTCTCTTTATTCCCAAACATTACCCAATGAGAAGCAGTGATGACAGTGATAGCCTCAGGTGAAACTGAATACATTGGACCTCCTGAGGTGAGGCAATGGGGAGAAGACTCTCTTCATTGCTGAGGGATACTTTAGGGTAGAAAAGCATGTTGTTGCAAGTTCCCAGTGACTGAATGCAAAGACAGAATGCACATTAAACTACCTTATGATATTGAATTTTAAACACTAATTGTGCAACCCATGAGAGTGCTTCCTATTCAGGTAAACACAGATCACCTTACGGTGTTTTTATGTCTCCACTGACCTGGGTTTTACTATGTAACAAGACACTTTAATATTAATTTGTACGATGTTTTTTCCACCAACCTTTAATGAGTTTGCAGCAAAATGACACTTTTTGGCTGCAGAACCTCAAGACATTAAAAATCAGGAGTATATAGCAAGTTAAAATTAAAACCCAATGATATCTGGCTCTGCAGGAACTACTCAGCAGCAGGAATTACTTGCGTATCTTCTGATGTAAGTTAGCTGCATATTCTCATTTTAAAGTCTCCTTTTTTTTTTTTTTTTCTCTTGCCTCTTCTTACTGTCCTCTGCTGGATTATTTTGTGAGAACTGATTCATAGAGTCACAGAATGGTTTGGGTTGAAAAATGAGAAGTGATGGCAGGTTGCTTGCAGGCAGAGGTGAAGCTTGACAGGAGACGGCACAGCACTCAAAGGCCTTAGCCTGGATTAATCTGATAATGATGGCAGAGTGTGTACTAAGCCTAGGCTGGGTAAATGAACACATTTTGATTCCTGCCACTAAATAAACTGAAACATAGGATTCCTCAGAGGGCAAATGAGTGAGCAAAAACACAGCAGCCAGGAAAAGCAGAGGATACAGCAGGATCACTATGCCATAATGAATGTTTGCCAAACTCCCTGACTGCACAAAACAGCACACCTGTGGCTATACAAATCAGAGAGAGAGTTCAGCTTCTCCTTTTGCATGGAAGATGTCCATCCTGTTATCTCACCATCCTGCTGAGACATTTTGAGTTGCACTCACTCCCTCTGTGAAGTTTCTGGGTTGCTATGACAGCAAGGGTAGCTGAATGACCTTCATCAGTCTGGAGTACCTTTCAAAACCTTGGACTTCAGGACCAATAACATGGCTATGGAAGAGTTTAAGGGTTTTTAACTTCTGTTGAATTAGATAGCCTGAGGTAAAGAATTCCTACAAGTAAAAAGGAAGTTATGCTAGATCCAAACTGAATGAGAGAAAAAGGTACAAAACAGGTTTGAACCAGTTAGGACATACAAAAATAATGGAAAGTATTCCAGCGGAAATGTTATTAGGTACACTACTAGGAAAAATAAAGGACCAAAATTAATGAGATCTGATGTTAATACCTGAAACAAAAAACATGACAAGCTACTTAGAGGTTGATCTTAAAAATAATAATTAAGATACAGCTTCTGGTTCCTAGCTTTCTTTATCCATCTAAGTAGAAGACTGAAAGCTAGAAAAGTAAAATGTTGATGTCAATAAAATTATTAGTCCTTAAAAGACAGACATTACAGAGGATGCTCAAAAGAGGCACATCTAGTAATGAGAAAGGCCATCTATCTTTTTCAAATTAAAACTCAAGATTAGACCTCTAGGTAATCTTCCTTGATAAACTGGCAAATTATTTTACTCACGGCTTGCTTTGTGGTTTCTTTCTTCACATACCATACCATTATTTTGCCAGTCTCAGATCTCTCTTGACTAGTAATTGTCAATGTTGCATAATTTTGTTGAATTGTAATGTGGTTAAACTTTCTGTGTATCAGTTCCATCTTGAAAAAATTGGTCTTCTGCCTTCATCATTATTATGAGAGAGTTGTTTAATCACTTTGCTCCCCCAATGAAGACTCTGTTTTATTTCCATCTTATATCTATTCCTGTCAACTTTATTTACATGTGTTCTTAAATATTTTACATATCATCATTGTCCCTTTGCTTAAATAGCCCTTCCTTATCTCATTGTTCGTAAATGTGAGAATCTTTCTTAGCCTTCATTTGCCCTGCTAAAGCTGCTTTCCGTTACATTTCACAAAGCCGTGCATCTTTCTAAAGGTTCAGACTCAATCATAGAATCACAGAATGCTTTGGGTTGGAAAGGGCCTCTAAAGGTCATGTGGTCCAACCCCTCTGCTGTGAGAAGGGACATCCTCCACTAGATCAGGCTGCTCAGAGCCTTCTTGAGCCTGACCTTGAATACTTCCAGGGATTGGGCCTCAACTACCTCCCTGGGCAATCTGTTCCAATGCTGCACCACTCTCATGGTAAAGAACTTGTTCCTTAACGTGCTATCTAAATCTGCTCTTAGAATCATAGAATCAGACGGGTTGGAAGAGATCTCCAAGATCATCCACTCCAACCTATCACCCAGACCTAGCCAATCAACTAGATCATGGCAATAAGTGCCTCATCCAGTCTTTTCTTGAACATCTCCAGGAACGGTGGATCCACCACCTCCCTGGACAGCCCATTCCAATGCCAATCACCCTCTCTGTGAAGAACTTCCTCCTAACATCCAGCCTATACTTCCCCCAGGACAACTTGAGACTCTGTCCCCTTGTTCTGTTGGTGATTGCCTGAGAGAACAGACTGATCCCTACCTGGCTACAACCTCCTTTCAGGTAGTTGTAGACAGCAATGAAGTCACCCCTGAGCCTCTTCTTCTCCAGGCTAAACAACCCCAGCTCCTTCAGCCTCTTCTCACAGAGCTGTGCTCCAGGCCCCTCACCAGCTTTGTCGCCCTTCTCTGGACACAATCCAGTACCTCAACATCTCTCTTGAATTGAGGGCCCCAGAACTGGACACAGGACTCAAGGTGTGGCCTGACCAGTGCTGAGTACAGGGAAAGAATAACCTCAATCAAAATTGTTTCATTTTGAAGAGGTGAGAGTTTTCTCCTCTTTGAGTTTGACTATTTCATTGTCTTTCGAGTCCTACGCACAGTAATAGCCTTGCCGAGAGCTTGGATTTCAACTGTTCCATATCTTACAATGAAAAATAATCTTACAGGAGCAATTTGGACAAACTTTGCTAGACAGAAAAGGTATGTCCAAGTTTAAACTCATGATTGAACAAAGAAGGAAGAAGTCATATGTATAGGAATTTCTATATGTAGCATGAAAGCATAAGTTTGCATGAGTGATTTTAAATTTTAACCTTGCCAGGAGGCTGTTAGAAGCAAAACAAATAGCAACAAAAACAATGGGAAAAGTACTGTCAGTTTGTTTCCTACCCATGGAGTTAATGGTGGGGAAACTATTTGTTGGGTAGTATTCAGCATACCTTGCAACCTGTCTCCTGATCAGCATCAAAGAAGATATTACACAATTCAATTTTTGGGAACATCACAAGTGGAGCAACTGGCTGCAACTGGGCATGAAAACTTCAGAAATGGAAAAAGATTACTGCAGATGACAGGGTAAAACAAGCTGTGCCCAGGAGTGTTCCCAGGTACTGGGACAGCATCACATAGTGAAGTGACCACAATGACCCCAGCCTAAGGCAGGTGAGAGGTGCCTGGACCCCGAGATTCAGGTTCAGGAACCATCTTCCACAGGTGAGCAACGGGCAGCCATTCAGTTTTGGTGGGCCAAGTTTGCTCCCCAGCATGAGATTTTTAAGAAACTTCTGGAGAGCAATAGAGTTGTGAACTCTTTCTGCAGTGCTGGAGGGAGAAGTGTGGTACCTCTGGATCTGCCTTCTCACAGCAGAAGGGTTCTCTGGCTGCACAGTTTTATACTTTGTGGATTATTGAGTTACAATAATACTGAAAGTTAAAGTACCATGGAAATGACAGATCAGTAGTCAGAGAGATCCTCGAGAGAGAACACCATAAAACTCTGTCTGGAAGACCATTATCTTGGGAACACCTTCATTAGAGATAGGTTTCATCTCAGAAGTTGTTAGTTCATTGACCTCACATCTACTTTAGGATTCACACAGTCCCACACTGGCAGTGATGATTCTCCTTTCTCTGTTAAGCACCCTTAGAGTTGCTGATCCAGCATCATTTCTCTGTGTTTGGACAGATTAGTACAACCAATGCTTCTGACCTCACAGTAACATATGCAACACTTACTTCTATAAATTAATAAAGGAAAGAAACTGACTTTGTCATTTATGAAATGAAAAATGAATTTTTCATTTATAGGTAGAGAAGAAAGCAGAGTGTGCAACAGCAGTTGTAAAGGATTTCCTTAAGTCAAGTAGTCCTCAGCACCCTAAAAATTAGTTGACTCAGAACTGACTAAAAGCTCGTTCACATTAGCAGAAAAAATCCATTTGAAATGATCTGGAATGAGTCCACAGGTAGGAATTACCAAATTATGGGACCAGAAAGAAACATTAGGATGAAAAGGATATGTTCTTTATGAGAGAGAGGCATAGAAGGCCATTCCAGAGCACCACAGTATCAAGGCTAGAAGGCTCACATTCACAGCATGAGAAAGTAACAAATCAGAGGGAATGGAGTAGCGAAGATGCAGAAGCAGAGCTTGGTCACAGTGCAGAGGTCTTGTTTTGACCAGCCTGAGGGCTTTTGGGGTCATTCACACCTTCTTGAGTCTGGAGGGCTGTGGCTAGCAATCATTTTCTCATGGGCTGGTACATACTCACATCCCCTACATGTGGCTGAACATTGTTGCCCCACTGCAAATCTCATGACTTACAAGATTTTAAAGGATTGAGTTTGCTCCAGGAGAGTCTTCAACGGAACCCTTATAGTAGCTTTCCAGTATCTGAAGGGGGCCTACAGGAAGGCTGGGGAGGGATTTTTTACAAGGTCTTTCAATGACAGGACAAGGGCCCCCCCAGTTTAAACTGGCAGAGGGGACATTTAAACTGGGTATTAGGAGGAAGTTCTTCACAGTGAGAGTAGTGAGACACTGGAACAGGTTGCCCAGGGAGGTTGTGGACCTGTACTAGTGGGAGGTGTCCCTGCCTATGGCAGGGGGTTGGAACTAGATGATCCTTGAGGTCCCTTCCAACCTTACTATTCTATATGACCTCCATGCCTCAAATGGCAGAATGGTGTCACTTGTCTGCAAATCAGTCCTTCACACATGATCTTCTGCTTATTTCTCTGAGTTGTACTTTAGGTAGGATGAAACAAATACAGTCAAGAATTCTTAAAGTTTGTATCCCACGCGTTGACAGCAGATGATGCTTTTTGATGGACCAAACCTTCCTTCGCAGCAGGGTCAGTAGTGAAAAAATCCACCTGTATCATGAATTATATATAAATGTTTAGTTCATACCAGTTTGTTTAAATCAGGATGATGGACAGAGAATTGCAAGTTTGTCCAGTCTGCAGAACGTGGGTTTGTAACTGTTAGGACAGCTGTTCCTAGAGCCTGCTTCTACTTGCAATAAGGAAAATGACTGTCTCCTTTTACAGAAAAAGGAACAAGGAAGGAATAATTTGGTAACTTTCTGCTAAGTCTTAAGGCTGGACTGGGGACACAAGACACCAGTAGCAATGTTTTCATTTCAGAGGGAGACTTGGTCTCCTTCAATTAAGGATTCATCCAATGAAGGTGGTATTTTTCTCTTCAATAGGATCGTGGCTCAGAGAGCAGGTGACAGCTGCTTCTCTGTATATAGAACTATAATCCTTCTCAATTGTCAAAGACATAAATTACTATTATTTCCCTACCAGATCAAACATTTTCCTTAAATATGTGAAAGAAAAATTGTAGGTTGTCTAGTGAATTTTCCTCTTGGAAAAAAATGCCTATCCTTGGTATACAAGTTCAATGAAAGTTCAGAAGTTTATCAGTGCAAACACTGTATTCCAATAATTTATCTGACAAGTCATGGCTTCATATTTTGATATTTTGAATTAAGAGATATTTTTCTACTGACTTTATGTAAAAGAAATCGAACAGCACTTTTCACAGGCCTGTCACAGTATCTGTTGATCATAATCGAACTACATACAGTGTTAGTATTAGAGGACTCCTCTCTAGGAAAATTTTTCAGTCACCAGGGCAAACTGGTGCTGTGTGTCACAGGATGCTGTTTTTCTTGGCCATTGTAACTCTACTAGGTTTCACCCTGTGAAGAACAAATATGAGGATATGCTCAAGGAGTTTCCAAATAAATGGGAGACTCCCCCCCACCCCCAGGTAAATTAGATGTTTCCACACTTCCTTGGCTTAGTGACCTTTGTCTACAAAGTAATAAAAGGATTGATGGATGCATTCCTAGCGTTATTGGTAATATTGTCAACAGCCTGCTCTGTGAAGTATGGTGAAATACAGATTAGTTCAGAATTATAAAACTCGTAAGTTATTCTTAGTTCCTGGGGAATGCTGAAATTATTAGCAGAAACCATTCTTAAACACCTAAGACAAAACAAGGTGAGCAGAAACAAGAATATATTTCATAGAATCATAGAATCATAGAATGGTAAGGTTGGAAGGGACCTCAAGGATCATCTAGTTCCAACCCCCTGCCATAGGCAGGGACACCTCCCACTAGTACAGGTCACTCAAGGCCTCATCCAATCTGGCCTTGAACACATCCAGGGAGGGAGCAGCCACAACCTCCCTGGGCAACCTGTTCCAGTGCCTCATAACCCTCACTGGAAAGAACTTCCTCCTAACATCTAGTCTAAATCTCCCCTCTGCCAGTTTAAGCCCATTGCCCCTTGTCCTGTCATTGCAGGACCTTGTAAATAATCCTTCCCCAGCCTTCCTGTAGGCCCCCTTCAGATACTGGAAGGCTACTATCAGGTCCCCTCGAAGCCTTCTCTTCTCCAGGCTGAAGAGCCCCAACTCCCTCAGCCTGTCCTCATAGGAGAGCTGCTCCAGCCCTCTGATCATCTTTGTGGCCCTCCTCTGGACCCGCTCCAACACTTCCATGTCCTTCCTGTGCTGAGGGTTCCAGAACTGCACACAGTACTCCAGGTGGGGTCTGACGAGAGCAGAGTAAAGGGGCAGAATCACCTCCCTTGCTCTGCTGGCCACGCTTCTCTTGATGCAGCCTAGGACTCGGTTGGCTGTCTGGGCTGCATGTGCACACTGCAGGCTCATGTTGAGCTTTTCATCAACCCAGACTCCAAGGTCCTTTTCCTCAGGGCTGCTCTCCAACCATTCACCACCCAGCCTGGAGCTGTGCTTGGGATTGTGCCTACCCAGGTGCAGGACCTTACACTTGGCCTTATTGAATTTCATCAGGTTGGCCTGGGCCCACCTCTCCAGCCTGTCCAGGTCCCTCTGGATGGATCCCTGCCCTCTAGCAAGTCGACTGTGCCACACAGCTTGGTGTCATCTGCAAACTTGCTGAGGGTGCACTCCATTCCTCTGTCCATGTCACTGACAAAGATGTTAAACAGCACTGGTCTCAGCACTGACCCCTGAGGGACACCACTTGTCACTGGTCTCCAGGTGGACATTGTGCCGTTGATCACCACTCTCTGGGTTCGACCATCCAACCAATTCCTTATCCAGCAGTGCTCCACCCATCAAGTCCATGTTTTTCCAGTTTGGTGACCAGGATGTCATGTGGGTCAGAGTCAAAATATTTGCCAAGAATAAACAATGCCAGTCAGTCTAGCACTACTTAGTTTTCAGTTTTCAGGCAGAAAAACTGGAATCACCCAATATTTGTATTTTAGGGACCTTTTCATACCACTTCAGATGACTTTTCCCTGATCTGCATAAACAAGAAGGATATATGTGGGGTACCCTTTAAGATGGGTGCAATTATTACCTGAGTGTCAAGAAACAGACAGGATGCATTATTAAAACAAGCTGTGGGTGATGAGGTAATGTAGCAGTCAGCTCTTGGTCCAGTTCTCTCTAGTATTTTCAACATCAAATATATTTAGAAAAAGAGGATTAAGTTTTGCTATTACCTAATATTGGCAATCTTCCCCTTACCCCACCATCATCCAGTGCTGTAATGGGCGGTAGAAACTGATGTCACAGAATCACACAGAATCACAGAATGGTAAGGTTGGAAGGGACCTCAAGGATCATCTAGTTCCAACCCCCTGCCATAGGCAGGGACACCTCCCACTAGCACAGGTTACTCAAGGCTCTGCAATAGTGGCTCACATGGCTCTGCAATAGTGAAGAAGCAGAAATGGAAACAAATGGTCCAGCGGTACTCCTGGTGCCTTATCTGGGTGACAAGAAACAGACAGGATACATTATTAAAACAGGTTGTGGGTGATGACATAATGCAGCATTCAGTCCTTGGTCCAGTTCTCTTTAATAGTTTCAATATCAAGCTATATGGGGGAAAATAAAATATCCTCATTTAATTTTCAAAAGGCACCTTATTGGAACTGACCACGGATACATTGGAAGATAAAGCTAAAATTCAGAATTATCCTGATAAGTTGGATGTATTGGAAAAGTAGAGTGTGAATAATGTAGAGTACAAGGTACTATTTTTTTTTTAAAGCTTCTTCAAATAAACATAGGATAAAGAACAGCTGGAAAAATGAAACTTTTTGAAGCCACTGTGAATCTGGAGCTGAGAAAGAGGAAATACTTACAAATCCAGCAAAAGTTAGAGTAGTATAAACAGAAACTTAATACTTGATAAATACTTCCATTCTGTTTAGCCTCAGTGAGCCCAGCTCCTCATCACAGCTGCAGGGCTGAGTCTGAAGCTGGGTGGTGCCTTTTGAAAAGAAGTCTGGAAAGGATGTGAACAAACCATCCAGGGTTGTTTTAGAGAGCAGATAGATGTCACATAGTGCCAACAGCTACTCATAAACAATCACCAGAATTTCCCCTTTAAGCCTAATTACATCCCTTCTGATGTAATTAGATCCCAACCTTGACAGGTTTTTCCTAGTGCCAAGTCTAGCCAATATACAATATCTGTGAAAAAATTAAACATTATATACTGGAAAATAATTTTTAAAAAACCCAAACACAAAACCCAAAACCAAACCCAAACTACATAAAACCCCCCATAACTATAGAAGAAGTAACATTTTTTTGGGGGGCGGGGAGTGGGATAAAACATTCACTGCATCTCTTGAATTGTGACTTAGTACCCGGGACAAAAGTTTCTTCACTTGCAGAAGGTTTGATATTGACTCAAGAATGATAATTACAACCTGATGGATGGCTGAAGGCAACCTAAGCTTTGGGATGTTGGAAGAGTTTGTTCTTGTCTGCTTGGTTCTAGGGTTTTATCCTGCAAAAGCTGAAACTCAGAGTAGAAGTTGCTGAGTCTGGTGGGATGGTTGTTGTCCTTCATATTCTCAGGATACGTTCTCACAGCTCATTTATAACCAACACCTTTTCTCAGGACAGACATCTTGGAGCGAACTCAGCAGAGTCATGCTGCTGCAGACTAAGTGAGAGAGATGTGACTTGCATTTCTTTCTCTGACTCACAAGTCAGTGGAAAACTTTGTAATGTGCTTGCAGTACATTGGTCCCCCAAATGGAGTGTGAATTACATTGCTTTCTAAATGGCCACCTACTATGGAATGTTTTTCAAAGTGACAGTTAAAAATAAATTCATTTAAAAAATGAATTTATTCACGTCATTCACGTCAACTCATCTCACTTTCCAGATTTGCACTAGAGACTTGAACAAAGCAGGCACAGCTCCTCATCAGCATTGTTACAGAGTATAACAAATATTGCCATTTAGTGTGGGGAAAGACAGTTAATTTTTATCACATGCAGTAACATAGACCAATGCTGTGTAGCAAGTTCAGTGTTTCTGGCTTCACGCTTACTAAATGGCATCACAGATACTGAAAATTCTTGCGACATGTTTTTGGTATCTCAAGTTATGCATTTCTAGGGTTTAGGGAGTGCCAGAGTAGGGGTGAACTTCTCTAGTACATCATCTCTTTTCCAGAACATATTGTTCTTGGATATATCCCAAAACATGCACTGGGATGATCCAATGTTTCTGTTGACAGTCTTTTTCTTTTGCTTGGGCAGTTCAACTTTTGTTTTGCATACAAACTAATCTTTAATGATATCGACATCTATTTATTGTCTAGTGTTCAAGAAGCATAAAGTAAGTTCTGGAAAAATAAATTCTAGTAGAATCATCCAGTGTTTGGCCAACTAATTTATTTTGGCTACATTTTAATCATTTTTATTCATTGTTATTCAGATTTGTCACAAAATGCCAAAACACAATTTAAGGACATTCATTTTCTGTGTCCTTTACTAATTTATCACCATTTTCTGAAGGCACTGTCCTGTTATACTGGAAGAAAATGAAGAATTATCCTTGACTTCAATATCAGGAGAAAATCACCTTAAGTTGGCAGTTTTGTCAGTTGGAATTTGTGTCTTAAAAGGCTTAGTGCTGTGAATTACTGAACGTCTGGTATCAAGGACTGAAAATACTCAGCTTCCACTGATGTCTGCAGGGGCTGAGGTCACTCAGCAACTTGCAGCACTGCCTCAAAATTAGCAGCGAGAAATAATTTCAAGTAAAGTGTAGAACACAAGGTAACATCTTTTCTGGCATCTGTGGTTTGTTTTTTTTTTAATCACAATATATATAACCTGAATGCTGTGTGGAAATTATACCTTTTCAACTGTAACAACTTTTTCCAAAGTTTAGACACATTCCTACGCTAAGAAGTGTTTGCCATGTTCTGTTCATGCTCATAAGGTCGTGACTAAGATACATAGATTTTAAAGAAACATTAGAGTGGGAATGTGTGGGAGGAATTTTATATTACTAGCTCCTTTTTTTTTTTTTTTTAAGCAGGTACATTTTTTAAAGCTTGTTGAATTTTTTACTTGATTCCATTAGAAGTGAATATGGCAATGGTACATAAGGAATATACATTCTTAGAGAACAAGGCAATCTAATTTTAAGTTAAACAGAATATACCATGCAAAGCTACTGAATAACATCTGAGGAAAACTGCTTTAAATCCTGACATTTAAAGGCATGGAAAACGGATATTGATGGTGACAAGACTTGAAACAACTTTAAGATGTGGCCCAGTTTCTCTCTCTGAGATAGTGACAGGACTCCCTATGTGTGTTAATGAGGACTGGATGAGACATTAAATTCCAAAGTCTTGATTTGGCATACCATAAGCCCTGCCTCAGGCACAATTCCACCAAAACTACATCCTGGGCTGTCTGTGCCTTCACCAAGACTCTGGAACTCCCAACAACCTCTCTCCAAGGTTCCTTCAGAGATTTATGGCTGAGCCAAAGCAAGATTATTTTGTGTGTATTTCAGCTGCAGTAACAGGTTTCTTGTGTGGAAAGTGAAGATCGTATTTGGAAGTCATGAGTAAGACGTGCTCCAATGTGATTTCCATAGGAGGAAGGATGGGGAGTGACTGTAAGCGAGAGTGGACCAGGAAGAAACAGGGCATTGAGATGATGAGTTTAGATTTCTTCCCCAGATTTTACCAGCCATACAGGTGTAATCTGATGCATAATGTATTAGTTGTATGGGTTTGAGTTTAGCTTCTCAGGGGAAACCAGTACAACAATAGTAGGATGCCTTCCCCTCTCCCACCCCTTTTAGAAAGGAAGAGAGAAAGGCGAAGACTGAAGGAGTAAACCCACCAACAAACAGTCTGGCTATGATTTGGAAGGTAAAAGAAATGTTTAACAACAAATAAAAGGTTATTTAAGGTAGGGGAGTTATAAATAGGTATAGGGAAGGGAAAACAAGATACAAATTATATATACACAACCAGATGGATGGCAATGGATTGAAGAAACGTCCACCGTGTGGTAGAGACTGGCCATGTGGTAAGACAGGAGAAACAGGAACAAGGATGGTGTCAGCACGCAGGCCACGAGGAGAGAAAGAGCAACAGGAAGTTCCTCTGTTTATATAGGGGGTCCAGACAGGAAGTGGGAGTGGGCTAAACACTACACCTGGGGTCGAGCAGACTTGGGGTCAAGTTCTGACCACTCCCCCCACCCAGGAGGGTTAACCCTTTAGACATAGACAAGAATATTTCTTGTTAACAGAGAAATAACTGCAAGCATGTAAGCAAGCACTCAAAGTACGGGATTTTGAGGACAGCAGGGGGGGCATTTTAGCAAATGAGATCAGAACAACTCAGCGCAGGAGCCAAGAAGAGTCAGGGAGAAGTCTCAGGCTGAGGAAGATTCAAGGTGTTATCAACAGGCATGAAAATGAAAAAGTAAGCAAGCAGCAGAAAACATAAAGAAGGTTTATATGGCACTGTCCCCTGTTGGTTTCACTCCATCTTCTCTCACTGCATCCTATTGTGAAAGAGTATA